>UESW01002118.1:194369-209320 GCA_900491605.1 Calamus simplicifolius | reverse complement strand
TGGTTTAACTCTTCTTGCATAGCTAACATCCAATTGCTATCTTTTTCAGCTTCTTCTATGGTTTCAGGTTCTATTTGAGATACAAACGCAAGATGATTATTAATATTTCTCATGGATGATCTAGTTCTTACTCCTTGAGATGGATCACCTATGATCAAATCCCTTGGATGATCATGAGCATATCTCCAATCTCTAGGCAGATCTATATCATTATGAGCAGTATCAATAACATCAGCCAAAGGTAAATCCTCTTCTTTAGTTTCTTGATCATGATCTGAAGATACATCCAATTTTTCAATACCTCTTTCAAGTAAACTTGTATCTTCCTCATCATCAATCTTTCCCGAACTTGATGCTAAAGATTCATCAAAGACTACATGAATCGATTCTTCTACAACTAGACTCTTCTTATTGAATACTCTATAAGCTTTACTAGAGGTTGAATATCCTAAGAAAATGCCTTCATCAGATTTAGCGTCAAACTTTCCAAGATTATCTTTACCATTGTTATGGATGAAGCATCTACAACCAAATGCATGAAAGTAGCCTAAGTTGGGTTTCCTATCATGCCATAGTTCATAGGGTGTTTTCTTAAGGATAGGTCTAATTAGGGCTCTATTTAGGATGTAACATGCTGTGTTAATAGCTTCCGCCCAAAAGTATTTAGGGAGTTTGCTTTCACATAGCATGGTACGGGCCATGTCTTCTAGAGTCCTATTTTTCTCTCTACAACTCCATTTTGCTGAGGTGTTCTAGGTGCAGAAAAATTATGATGTATGCCTTTTTCAAAACAGAATTTTTCAAATAAGTGATTTTCAAATTCAGTTCCGTGATCACTTCTTAGAGACACTATGGTAGTGTTTTTCTCATTTGTGACTTTCTTGAAAAATTTCAGGAATATTGAGAAAGTCTCATCTTTATGAGCCAAAAATATTACCCAAGTGAATCTAGAGTAATCATCTACTATTACAAGACCATACTTCTTTCCTCCTAGACTAGTGGTTCTAGTAGGTCCAAAGAGGTCCATGTGCAGTAGCTCTAGGGGCCTAGTAGTTGAAACAACATTCTTAGATTTGAAAGAACTTCTTGTTTGTTTACCAAATTGACATGCATCACAGATTCGATTATTTTCAAATCTAAGCTAGGAATACCTTTAACTAAATCATTTTCAGCAATTTTGAAATTAAGTGTGTGCTAGCATGACCTAGTCTACGATGCCATAGCCATCCAATCTCATTCATTTAGCATTATCAGCAACTAAGCAATGATTACTTGAGGATAGGTTATTCAAATCAATTAAGTATACATTGCCATAACGTTTTCCAACAAGAATAATGCTACTATCAATGGATTAGTGACAGTGCAAATAGAAGCTTCAAAAGAAACTTTGAAACCTTTATCACACAGCTGGCTAATACTAATCAAGTTATGCTTTAATCCATTAACATATAATACATTATCAACATAGATAGATGGAGTAATTTGAATCTTACCAATGCCATGATATGGCCTTGACCATTATCACCAAAAGTAACTACTCCACCTTTTTTTGTCTCAAGGGTGATGAATTGATCTTTGTCACCCGTCATATGTCTTGAGCAACCACTATCAAGATACCATTTTCTTTTCAGTCCAATGGCTGCAAGACACTCCTGCAAAATATTCATTCTTAATTTTAGGTACCCAAGCTTTCTTGGGTCCTTCATGGTTAGAAGCAATAAATACTGTTCCTTTAGGAACCCAAATCATCTTTCTTTTATCATGTGGAGTTTTACACATATACGATTTATGTCCTTTGTTTCCACATTTAAAACAAGTAATATTTGATGATTTTTCAGCATGTACAAAAATATTTTTCAAAGATTTTTGCTTTTTAAGTGGATTATATCCTAATCCGGCTTTATCAAAAATAGCCTTTTGATTATCCAAAATCATATTTAGTTTGATAGAGCTTAAGGTAAATTTGTCAACAATGGGTTTAAGCCTATCAACTTCATTTTTAAATTTTCATTTTCTTTCTTTAGAAGTTCATTTTCTACAATATGCTTTTCATTTTCTAAAGATAGATTTTGCATTTGATTCTTCAAATCTTTATTTTTTGAGCTCAGATTTGCATAATCATCAATTAATTCATAAAAAGCACTATGCAATTCTTCAAATGTAAAATCATCTAGAAAACTTGGACTCACCTCATCATTGTCCGCCATGAAGCAAAGATTGGCTATTTCTTTCTTTTCATCTTCTTCGAACTTGAGCTTTCCGAATCACTCCAGGTAGCCATCATTGCCTTCTTTTTGAATCTCGGGGGGCCTTTTTGAGTTAGGACATTCAGATTTGAAATGTCCCGGTTTCTTGCATTCAAAGCAAATTATTTCCTTTTCTTTTCCTTTGTCCTCATCTTTCCTAACAAAGGGCTTTTTCTTTTCAAATTTCTTCTTCTTCATGAATCTCTTGAATTTCCTTGTGATGAGTGCCATGTCCTCATCATCACTGTCATCTTCAGATTCATCAGATTCTTCCTTACATTCTGAAATTTTGAGAGCCATAGTCCTTTTCTTCTTTGACTCATCCTCATTAACATGTTGCTTGACTTGAAGCTCATGAGTCATCAAGGATCCCAAAAGTTCTTCTAGAGGTAAAGTGCTCAGATCTTTTGCCTCTTGTATTGCAGTGACTTTAGCTTCCCATGTCCTAGGCAAAGAACGCAACACTTTCTCACAAGATCAGAGTTATCATAAGATTTACCAAGACTTTTTAAACCATTAACAATGTCCGTAAATCTTGTAAACATATCAGAAATAGATTCACATGCATCCATTTTGAACAATTCATATTTATGAACAAGCATGTTAATCTTGGATTCCTTTACCTGATTGGTTCCCTCATGGGTAACCTCTAATTTATCCCAAATTTCTTTAGCAGACATGCAAACAGATATACGATTAAATTCATTTGCATCTAAAGAACAGTACAAAACATTCATAGCCTTGGCATTTAGTTGTGCCAATTTCTTATCATGTTCATCCCATTCCGTTTTCGGTTTAGGAATTTCATGCCATTAAGTCTTGTAGTGGGTGTGTGAGGTCCATTGACTATAATACTCCATAGATCATAGTCAAGTGCTTGAATGAAGATTTTCATTCTAGCTTTCCAATAAGAATAATTAGAACCATTAAATAAAGGAGGACGATTTGTAGATTGTCCTTCAGAAAAGGTTGAGCCAACTTGAGCTGCCATTTGGATCTTTAACTCTTGATTGTTAGATCAAGGAAGAATGAGCACTAGCTCTGATACCAATTGTTGTCCCAGATAGCAACCTAAGAGGGGGGTGAATTGGGTCTTTAAAAAATTTTAAACACTTTTGAAGTAAAACCCCCAACTTAAAATAAATCATAGATATGCAATAGTTAAGACAGAATATGCAAGAGAAGATGAAGAGGAAGAGACAAAGAGACAAGCATGCAAACACTGAAATTTTATAGTGGTTCGGTGTACCTACACCTACGTCCACTCCCAAGTACCTTTTGGGTCCACACTATAATCAACCTTGATTACAGCAGAATTGTTTTACAAGATCACAACTCAAACTTGTTGTTTTCCGGTGCACAATGAACCCAGCTGGTTTCCAAGGTTCACCAGCACAAAACCTTATACACAAGCAATTGCTTGCACAAGGCAAACTGCCTCAACTAATTCAATCACCTGATTGACTCAGTTCACAAGAAGAATAAGAATGTTTGATACAATAACTGCTCCTTAAATGAGCAAATAAGACAAGTTAACTAATCAAACAAAGAGATAGAAATAAAAGCCTGATTTGCAGATTTCTATGGCTTGATTCTTCTCCTCTTTCTTGCTTTTGAATGGATCTTCCTTGAGCATTCTCTTGAAGCTCAAAAGAACAGTTGAAGAACAGGAACTAGGGCTAGTTTGTTTTCTTCTTCAAACTTGGAAATCTCCTCAAAATGAAAGTGTGAAGATTAGGGATTTTTCTCTTTTCTTTCAGGGAATCAATACGATCTTTCCTTTGATTTTTTCCTCTAATTTTCTCTCGGATTTTCTCTTCTTTTTCTTCTCTATTTTTCTTGTTTTTCTCTCTACTTTTAAACGGTCATATTCATCACCCTTTTATAGATCCTTTCAATACTAAGAATAAATGAAAACTATTCGTTAGAATCAAAGTGGAAGAAAAGTTAGAAACAAATAAGGTAATAGCCGTTGAGATTTAAAGTAAAAAGTAGGTTTAGAGATGTTCTGACACATCTGAAAGTCGATTCTGACAATCTAAAGTCGGCTCTAACTTTCGTGGGGTCGACTCTAACTTGAAATCCCAAACGGTCCGATTTGGAGTCTGCTCTAACTTTTCTGGAGTCGACACATTTTGCTTCTGGAGTCGACTCTAACTTTTCTGGGGTCGACTCTAATTTGAGACCCGAAAAACATCTTTCTGTTTTTCTGTTGGAGTCGACTCTACAGGTTCTAGGTGTCGACTCTAGTCCGTGCTATTTTTGGAGTCAACTATGTGATTTTAGGTGTCGACTCTAATGTCTGTAATCTTACATTGACATTAGAATTGAGCTCCGAACTTAATTTTTCTCGATATTTTGATCATTTAAACAAGTTATAAACTGAAACATTTAATCAAAATAATTAGTAATTTCATGAGTTATACTCAAATAGTTTTGTTTATCATCAAAATTAATAATTAGGTCAACACAAGCATCTTTATTATTGCGAGTATCTTCATGGCTGAAATATCATATAATGAAAGCAAAACTTTCTTTTGCTTTATTAAAATTTAGCTGGTCTTTTGGTGGTTACTAGTTAGGTTGGTATGATTGTGTAGTTTGATTTAATTTTATGGTTTCATTAATTAAGTTTGAGTTTTTATTTTAAATATTTTTAGCATTAGCAAGTAAATATTTAATAACTGATTGAATATTAATTCCAGCACTATACATTTTTCAATGAGTATATTTATAGTCGGTGCTAAAAATAGGTATAAGTTGATATCTAAATCTTTTGCCAACGGATATATTGTTAGTAAAACTTTCAATTACTACAGCTTTTCTCAAAACAATTATTTTCATCATAAAAACTAATTTTTTTTTCAACGGATAATTTTTTGTTATAAATACAATTTTTTCAATGAAATTATTTCTATTTTAAAAACTAATTTACTTTTTTTTATGGATAACTTTCGTCATAAATACAATTTTTTATAACAAAATTATTTTCATCATAAAAGCTAATTTATTTTTTTATGGATAACTGTTCATCATAAATACAATTTTTTTTAACTAAATTATTTCATCATAAAAACTAGTTTTTTTTAAAGGTGTAACTTTTTGTTATTTTATTTTTTATCGATAAGAGTTTATCAACGATTCCTAATAAACTTAAAATTTATTAATTATTTTATAATTTTTATTATTTTTTAATAAAATTTTTTTATCTAAAAAGACTTATTTTCTTGTAACGAAGGAAGAATGCCATGGATAGGAGCCGAAGGGGTCTCAGCCTCTCCTTCTGTATCCTAATCTAACCTCGTTGACGGTTTCACCTTTTTATCTTGCATTCAAATGAATGCGGCTGACGTTGATGACAGACCTACGTACCACCACATGGGCGCCGGAATAGAACATTAAAAAAAAAAAGGACAAGAGGTTTTATGGCATAAAGCATGAGAGGATTGCCGTAGCTCATTATTGAGGTGAAGTTGCCCCGCAGAACAGGGACCTTGGTGGTGTGGTGCAATATCAAGCCATGACCACGGCGTACGTGGTTGCATGGAAACGTACATTGCGGTCCGATGATGCCAAATTTACGCCGTGCTCACGAGATTTGGAGTTACGCAGAGATATATTATTGCACTCGACTGCTTTAGCACCATGGGTTATTAGAAGGGAAATATTCTACGTAATTAGTATTTTCCATCTGGTTCAATTGGGCCGGACCATTTAGAAGCACTGGCTAGAGATTAAAAAAATTCGGAACTTGATAGAGCTCCGAGAAATTAGACAAGACTTAGAAGAGTTGATCCTTATAAATTAGAAAACAAATAAAACTGTAAATAGTTAAAATACTTATATATTTGCAAGCAAGTGAAAATGTACATGCAAATGCATGCCTGGAAAGAAAATATTAATGTGAGATTTTAAATATTTCTATTTTTTTTGTATTTTTTCAAAACTTCTTGATGAATTTAAAGAATATAAATTGTAAATATTCAAACAAAAACAAATAATTGTAAATAATAGCTGTAAATTGACCTATCCCCTAAATTCTCTTTTTTACTTTTAAATATGATGAACTTTTTTATACTATAATACAACATAGCAGTTCCTAACGATAAAGAAATTTAACTTATATATGTATGTATGGATGCACGTATAAAAGATAAGAGATTTTAGGAGGGAGGAGTTGGCTGGTATTATGGAACTCTGGAGGTTGATGGTGGCCTAGCTATTGAGGAAGATAAGAATAAAAAATGTTATGTGTTCAAAATATAAATGGTTCACATGAATTAGAACCGTATTAGCGTCTAGACAACCACTGTCGCTTGCCTTGCAGTTGTTCATGGTGGGGCGCCTATCTAAGCACCATCCCCTTTCTTAGTCCATTTTAAGGAAAGAGAAAGAATTTTTAGGTTACAAGACTGGTGTCGATGGAGTCCAGTTAGTCTCAATTGAGAAATCAATCTAATCCAAATTTTAATTGAAATGGGTAAGTATAACAGAAATGTGCATATAAGATGGATATATGGTAAAATTTTAAAAGATAGAATTAGAATAAACATATACGAAAAATGATAGGAGTAGCTTTAATTAAAGATAAAATATCGATTATGATAGATCGACATATACAACGAGCGACCGAAGCTCGCTGGAGGCCGGAGCCAAAGGCCAGCGGAGGCCGGCGCTGGAGGCCGGCGCTGGAGTTTTATTTCTGGGTTTTACTGTCACATCGTTATTTCGAAAATCGTGCAAAAGATAATACCACTCGGAGGAAACGGCCAGCCATATCAGTATGTATGAATGCACGTATAAAAGACGAGATTTTAGGAGGGAGGAGTTGGCTGGTATTATGGAACTCTGGAGGTTGATGGTGGCCTAGCTATTGACGAAGATAAGCATAAAAAAGTTATATGCTCAAATATAGATGGTTCATATGAATTAGAACCGTATTATTATTTAGAGAACCAACGTCCCTTGCCTTGCAGTTTTTCATGCATGCTGGGCGCCCATCTAAGCACCATCCCCTTCTTAGTCCGTTTTAAGGAAGGAGAAGGAATTTTGAGGTTAAAGACCGGTGTTGATGGAGTCCAGTCAGTCTCAATTTATAAACTAATTTGATTTAAATTTTATTAAAATAATTAAGTATACGTAACAGAAATGCACATATAAATATAACATGATAAAACTTTAGAAGATAGAATTAGAAATAATATATATATGAGAAATGATAGAAGTAGCTCCAATTACAGATCAAATGAAAAAAAAAAAAATCGATTACGATGGTTTAAACATATATAAGGAATTAACACATTTCCTTAGATGCTTCATTTAAAAAGAATGATCTTTTAATAATTTATGATAAAATAGAGATAGAGATAGACCTAAAGTAATAAATAAAAAAAATTAAAAAATATAACTATTTATAATTTAAGTGTTGGTTTAATCCTAAACAGAGCATAGAGGATATAGACCGATTCATATAGCCGATCCCATGTCATTGAAAAAAAAGGCTTAGATGAGTTGAGTTGAGTTTTATGTTTTAATATACTTAGATGGCCAAGATTAATGCTGTTAAATTTAAAGTACAGAAATTATGGATGCTTTGTCTAGAGAAGAACAGAAGAAAATAAGGATTGGAAAGTTGAAAATAATAAATAACTGCAAAAGAAAATTCTACCGGTTCCAATACGGCATCATGCATGCGTCAGTAATTAATTTACAAATTAAGATTAATTGTCTTGTTATATACTGTTGCATATTGTTCTCTATCATGCATGTCAGTTTCTGCTTCATATGCATGGACGATGATAAACAATGATTTCGGGGAGGGTCACGCTAGAGTGTTCACCTGGTGGACGTTCCATAGCTCTTGCTTTTCTATTACGCACTCTTAATTTGGACATTACGTACAAGGAGATACGTTTTCTTTATAAATGAAACGATTCGAGTTGCATATGGATTATGGAATATTGAAGTCTCCCTACTTGGTTTTCACAGGCAACTGCAGAATTTGGAAGGGATTGCAAGATTCTTGGACTTCTAACTCCAAAGTTTTTTTTTTGTTTTTACACCACCTTTCTCACATTGATGATAATACATCTAATTAACCACCGACATCATTACATGATTATTGATTTATTAATATATCGTAACAAAGACTAACACGGAGCTGATGACATAATAACCGCTGCTACCGAAGAAAATATTGAAGGCAGGCGCGTGATATATATATATATATATATATGAATCAAATCTGCCGGCAGAGGTAGTACTTGGGGCAGTGTCGTTGGGGCGGATTCCCGCTCTTTGCAGCGCAGCTACCATATGGGCGACCTCTGGGTGGAGCGCAGAATGCTTTGTCTTGCTTTAATGGTTCAGAGTGAAGTGTAGACATTTGAGGCTCCAGAAATCCTCTTTCGATTTCTGAACCAAATTGAAACTCCATCTCCGCCTCCTCTACTTTGCATGTGATGATGTCTGTTCCGTTACATGATGAGGAGCCTCGGTAGACAGCAGCACCAGCAGCTGCTGTCGCCGCCGCCGCCGCCGCCGCAGCGGCAGCAGCAGAGTGGGCTGAAAGCACACCGCTACTAAAAAGTAATGCAATCAAGAGAGAGAACGAGCTCTCCATCCCTTCCTCTCCATTTGCCGTTCCACCACATCTCTACTCTTTCACCCTACCCTCGCTTTTAAAGCATGCCTTTGATGCAGCTGGCTGGCCTAACCATCACGGGAGTGATGGAAGGGAACGAACAAGGATATCGAGTCCAGCTGGATATACCGTCGAGTCCAGTTGGATAGATTGTCGTGTTACGTTTTCTTTTTTGTTTTTTTAGCAATAACTAACGGATAGAAACAGACAAGATCCAAATAGAAGAACAAGGAGGATTAAGTCCTCAACAAATTAAACATCCCCTACGCACCCAGTATGAGCTAATGACAGAGGTAAGTAGGTAAATCGGTAACACTGTGTTTGGATAGAGAGAAAAGTAGGGAGGAAAGAAAACTAAGGGCCTGTTTGGATGAGAGGGAATGGAAGGGAGGGGAAGGGAAAGGAGGTAAAAGGTCATAAGTTATCTTGTTTGGAAAGAGGATGAAAGAAAGAGGGGGAAGAGAATGGGAGTAACCGATTCCCCTCCTTTTTTTTCCCAGCGAGCGTAAATTGTTAACCCCCAAATCGATAAGCTGGGGAGGGAAAAAGTTTAAGTCATACTTTATGAAAAAACCAAAATACTCCTTTATTTTCTATTCTTCATTCTTTCACTTCCCGATTTATTTCCTATTTTGAAGGGATATAATTGTCACATAACTCTTCCCCTTCTTTTCCCTCTCTCTATCCAAACAAGATAATTGATATTACCTGTTGGGGGGTAAAATCGTCATTGCATCAATATCCGTGCGAGGCGGCTAAGGACGACCTCCTCCCTTCGCCCTTCCGGGCTTCCGTAACTCAGCCTTCCCGGGCTTCCGTAGCTCGGCCCTTCTGGGCTTCCGTAGCTCGGCCCTTCCGGGCTTCCGTAGCTCGGCCCTCTCGGGCTTCCGTAGCTCGGCCCTCTCGGGCTTCCGTAGCTCGGCCCTCTCGGGCTTCCGTCGCTCGGCCTCTTTCGGGCTTCCGTGGCTCGGCCTCTTCCGGGCTTCCGTGGCTCGGCCCTTCCGGGCTTCCGTGGCTCGGCCCTTCCGGGCTTCCGTAGCTCGGCCCTTCCGGGCCTCCGTAGCTCGGCCTTCCCGGCTTCCGTAGCTCATTTCTCCCCGAGTCACCATGGCCCGGCTACGTTAAATGATCCACAATCCAATACCCACCTCCACGGAATCTGACGCGGGAGAGCCCAGGCTTACCATAACGATATCCTAGACAAGGAATCATGTCGAACGTGGCCTAAAACCTATCATAACTACCCCAGGCCTACTCAGCCAGATCTCAGTCATCAAGAAGCTCTCCTGGCCGTCGATCCCCTAACAAACAGGATATGGATTCCAACGGCCCCACAACGGCCTGATTCTATCCACCTCCGTATCCTAATAACCTCTGAACCTTCCAGAAGGCGCTCAAGACACAGGTGACAACCTATAACTACCACACTGGCAGATTCCCTCAGGTACGCGCGCTCTTGGATGCACACTCATACGTGCGCTCTCACTCTCCTGCCCTCACGCCGGCAGCTCGTCGGTGCTCTTGCCTTCCAGAGCTCCCGATTGGCCGCCCCGGAGAGGCCTCCCGGAGAGATCCATCTCCCCGTTGTCTAGTTGATCGTCGATTTCTTCTCCACTGACTTGAGCATCGAAGGGTCTTCCGTGGAGGGCCACCCCCAACGCCTCTCGCGCGAGGACTTTTGTGCAGGTCTGTCCCCCTTTGGAGATCGACCGCACCCGAGTCGGAGGACGGATCCCGGCGGCAATAGATTGGTGCTAGAGGAAGGGCCTCAAGTCCCATTAAAACTTGAAAAAGGATATAAGGATCTAAATCCGGAGCAGAACCTCTCTAATGGCCAACCGGAGAAGAGCAACCTCAGAAGCTCAAGATTAGGTCGCTCCCCAGAGGCCTGATCCGACGAGCAGTGTAGCGCCACAACCACCACCAGTCAAAACCCCGTCACCACCTGCCATCCCGGTGACCCAGGACCAATTTGCTTCGCTGGTCCAGCAAGTTCAAACTCTAACCCATCTGGTCGAGGAGCGCCTCCAGCTCCTCCTGTTCCACACTTTCGTAAGGAAGCGGCGGTTCCTTCTTCGCCGGCGACTTCCTCCTCCAGTCCGCGCAAATCCACGGACCCCCACACCGACCTAGAGGGGATAAGCCGATCCCGCGAGGCGGTCACAATGGAGATCCTCCCAGATCTCGGCGAGCCCGATCTCTCTCACCGGTGACCTCCCACTATGATTCGACGCCATCTCTGCGATCTTCTCGTCTAGCTCCTCCCTGGCTGGCGAAGAGGAGATCCGTCGTCATATCCAGGAAATGCGATAAGAACTGGATGCCGCAAAGCAGGCCCATCCGCCCCAGCCCAAGGCGGAGTAGGGCATCCCTTTCTCTAAGAGGATCATGGAGGAAGTGATTCCCTCCATGTCAAATTACCAGCCGTCGAACCCTATCACGGCTCCTCTGACCCGGATGACCATCTCAGCAGCTTTCGGTCGATTATGATGTTCCACGGAGCATCTGATGCGGTCCTCTGCCGTGCCTTCCCTCCACCCTCAGAGGATCCGCCCGAACCTGGTTCAATGCTTTGAAGCCAGGTTCTATTGATTCATTCGACGAGCTGAGCTGCCTTTTATTGGCCAGTTCGTCAGCAGTCGCCGCCACCGACGAAGATCCGACTCCCTCTCCGAAGTTAAGCAGAGAGGGGGAGTCCTTGAGGAATTACCTTGGCCGTTTCAATAAGGCCATGTTGGAAGTGGACCACCTTAATCATGAGGTGGCCATGTCTGCTTTGGCGGGGGGAGTTTCGAAGGAAAGCGACTTCTACCTAGCTATGGAGGTCAGCTACCCCCCGGCCTCTCTGATATGATGGCCCTGGCGGACAAGTATGCTAGGGTCGAAGAATCGCGGAGGGTGCCCGCGTGAGCAGGCAAAGAAGAAGGAGCCCAAAGTCCCCGACAGGCACCGTCGCCCGGCGACCAAGTCCGCCTCGCCGCCAGAGAGTCCCCCGCTGCCGCCAAGGAATCGCTCCCGGAGTCCTCCCAGGCGATTCAACCACTACACTCCGTTGACCGTGCCTCGGGCGCAAATCCTCATGGAGATAGAGCGCCAGCTCCCCCGGCCAATACCTCTCCGAGGGAACCCGACCCGAAGAGATCCTACCAAGTACTGCCGTTACCACCGGGAGCACGACCATGACACTGAAGAATGCTGGCAGCTGAAAAATGAAATCGAGAGACTGATCCAGCGGGGGCGACTGAATCAGTTCAGGAGGGCGCCCGAGCCACAATAACAAGGAGGTGACCGCCAGCCCGAACTTCAACAACCTCCTCCTCCACCGAATCCGCCTGTGATCGGCCGTATTAATATGATTGAAGAGGCCGGCAGATCGAGCCCCAGAGGCGACAGTGATGGATCAGTGCCAAAGAAGGCACGGACGGGCGAACTCTCCTTCTCCGATGACGATCTCCTAGGGATACAGCTCCCCCATGATGACGCACTAGTTGTATCCCTTAATTTGAACAACTATGATGTAAGCTGAATCCTAGTTGATAGTGGAAGTTCGGTAAATGTTTTGTACCTCGGTGTGTTTGCCAGGATGAAATTACTCATAGAAAATCTTCGAGCCATGGATTCCACCTTGATGGGATTCACAGCGATCGTCGTCCCAAAGGGGTCGTCACCCTGACGGTCTGCGCGGGAACCTGGCCCCTCGTGACCATTGTCCAGACAGATTTCCTAGTAACCGACCTCAGATCCCCCTATAATGCAATATTCGGCAGGCCCGGTCTGATGTCCCTCAAGGCAGTTATCTCCATCCCACACCTATCCATGAAGTTTCCACCGAGCGAGGAGTTGGAGTTGTTCGAGGAAGTCAGGCCATGGCTCGGCAGTGCTTTGTTACAAGCCTTCAGTCTAGAATGCCAGAGGTTGATGGGCTAGACGCTCGCGAGGACTTCGCCGAACAAAGGGGAGAACCGGCAGAGGAATTGGAGGAGGTACCGCTGGATGAGGCTCGTCCCGACCGAACTATAAAGATCGGGTCGCTGCTCAAAGGAGAGCCTCGGCACAGATTGATCGGGTTCCTCCGAAGTAACGCTGACATCTTCGCCTGGTCCACCTCCGACATGCCAGGGATCAGCCCCGAGGTTCTCATCCATCATCTCAATGTGGACGAAACGCACAGGCCAGTTAAGCAGAAGAAGAGGAGCTTCGCCCCCGAACGACAAAAGGCCATTGAAGAAGAGGTAGACAAACTCATCAAGGCCAATTTCGTCCGAGAGGTAAATTACCCGAGCTGGCTGTCAAATGTCGTCATGGTGAAAAGTCGAACGCAAGTGGAGAATCTGCATCGACTTCACCGACCTCAACAAAGTCTGCCCGAAGGACAGCTTCCCCCTCCCTTGGATTGACCAGCTCGTGGATGCCACCTCAGGCCACCAGATGCTTTCATTCATGGATGCCTATTCCGGCTACAATCAGATCCGAATGGCCCCTGAAGATGAAGAAAAGACCGCCTTCATAACCGACCGAGGTACTTACTGTTACCGCGTTATGCCTTTTGGTCTTAAAAATGCAGGTGCCACCTACCAGAGGCTGGTCAACAAGGTATTCAAGGAGCAGATCGGCCGGAATATGGAGGTGTACGTGGATGACATGCTGGTTAAAAGAAAGGAGGCGTCACAGCATGTCGACGACCTCACAGAGAGCTTCGCCATGCTGCGCAAGTATGGGATGAGACTCAACCCGCCAAATGTGCCTTCGGTGTTAACTCGGGGAAGTTTCTCGGCTTCATGGTCTCCCAGCGAGGTATCGAAGCCAACCCCCAGAAGATTCAAGCTCTCCAACAAATGGCGCCCCCGGCATCTGTCAAAGAGGTCCAACGCCTAACCGGGAGGATAGCGGCCCTAAACCGCTTTGTGGCGCAGTCGGCCGAAAGATGCCTCCCCTTCTTCAAAACTCTCCGATCGGCCAAAAACTTCAGTGGACTCCTGAATGCCAAAGGTCATTTCAGAATCTCAAGAAGTACCTCGGCTCGCCCCCGCTCCTCAGTAGTCCGACCCTAGGGGAGACCCTGTTCTTGTACCTGGCTGTTTCGGAAGGTGCGGTTTGCTCGGTGCTGATCAAAGAGAAGGCAAAGTCCAAAAGCCGATCTACTATGTCAGCAGGCTACTCCGCGATGCGAGACGAGGTACAACAGAATTGAAAAGATGGTGTTGGCTTAATCACCTCAGTTCGGAAGCTGCGGCCGTACTTCCAAGCACATTCGTGATGGTTCTAACCGACCAACCCATCAAGGCGGTGGTCCACCATCCCGAGACGTCGGGGAGAATGACCAAGTGGGCCGTCGAGCTAAGTGAGCATGACATACACTTCCAGCCTCGTCCAGCCATCAAGGCCCAGGTGCTAGCCGACTTCCTCCTCGAGTGTACCATCCCGGAGGACGGTCTACCCCAGACTCCCCCGAAGAACCAAAAGCTGGAGCCCGATGGCTCCTCCATGTCGACGGATCATCTAATGCCCATCGCTCCGGTGCGGGTCTAGTTCTTACCAGTCTGGAGGGAATTACCTTTGAATATGGCGTCCGATTCTCCTTCCCGGACTCCAACAACGAAGCCAAGTATGAAGCCCTGTTAGCCGGTCTCCGAATCGCCCGCAATCTAAAGGTGGAGAAGCTTAATGCATTCACCGACTCTCAGCTAGTAGCCGGCCATGTACGGGGAGAGTTTGAGGCCCGGGAACCGAACATGCTTCGATATCTTCAGGAGGTACGGAACCTGCTCCCGCATTTTGCCGAGTTTGAAATCATTCAGATTCCCAGATCCGAGAATGCTCGCACGACCTACTCTCCCGATTGGCGACCGCGGAGTCAATGGATGTTGAGCAGAAGTTCCACTTGGAGACTCTGGAAAGGCCCAGCATCGCGGAAGCCGACCGAATAATGCAAGTTGAGGCCGAACCATCCTGGTTCGACCCTATCCTCAAATACCTCAAAGAAGGATCGCTTCCGTCCGACCGGAGAGAGGCTAGAAAGCTAAGGCTGCAGGCCACTCATTACGTATTGATTGACAACCAGC
>UESW01002118.1:46312-187697 GCA_900491605.1 Calamus simplicifolius | reverse complement strand
CATGCCAACCTCGACTTGGTGGAGGAAATTAGAGAGAAGGCCCGGATCAGAGTGGCTGCCTATCAACAAAGGGTGGCCCATTACCACGCTTCCAGAGTCAAACGGAAGGCCTTCCTACCCGGCGACCTTTGCCTCCGAAAGGCCTCTGTTTCCAAACCGCTGGAATAAGGAAAGCTGGTGTCAAACTGGGAGGGCCCGTACCAAGTAGCGGAGATCATCGGACCGGGAACCTACAAGATACAAGATCTGGATGAGAAATCCATTCCCCGGACGTGGAATTCGGACAATCTCCGAAAATATTATCAATAGGGTACGTCCTCTCCAAATTTATTTTCATATGCCTCATTATATCTTCCTGTCGGCACATTTTCCTCAATACAAATCATTATGCACTACATCACCAAAAATTGCAAAAAGAAACAGATGCTGCTTACCAATCCTCGGCACGACCGAGCTCCTTGTCTGGACAGGAATTCTCCGAACCTTGGCAGGGCCAAGTAAAATATTCTCCGAACCTCGGCTGGGCCGAGCAACAAATTCTCCGAACCTTGGTAGGGCCAAGTAAAATATTATCCGAACCTCGGCTGGGCCGAGCAACAAATTCTTCGAACCTTGGCAGGGCCAAGTAAAATATTCTCCGAACCTCGGCTGGGCCGAGCAACAAATTCTCCGAACCTTGGCAGGGCCAAGTAAAATATTCTCCGAACCTCGGCTGGGCCGAGCAATAAATTCTCCGAACCTTGGCAGGGCCAAGTAAAATGTTCTCCGAACCTCGGCTGGGCCGAGCAACAAATTCTCCGAACCTTGGCAGGGCCAAGTAAAATGTTCTCCGAACCTCGGCTGGGCCGAGCAACAAATTCTCCGAACCTTGGCAGGGCCAAGTAAAATGTTCTCCGAACCTTGGCTGGGCCAAGCAACAAATTCTCCGAACCTTGGCAGGGCCAAGTAAAATATTCTCCGAACCTCGGCTGGGCCGAGCAACAAATTCTCCGAACCCTGGCAGGGCCAAGTAAAATATTCTCCGAACCTCGACTGGGCCGAGCAATAAATTCTTCAAACCTTGGCAGGGCCAAGTAAAATATTCTCCAAACCTCGGCTGGGCCGAGCAACAAATTCTCCGAACCTTGGCAGGGCCAAGTAAAATATTCTCCGAACCTCGGCTGGGCCGAGCAATAAATTCTCCGAACCTTGGCAAGGCCAAGTAAAATATTCTCCGAACCTCGGCTGGGCCAAGCAACAATTCTCCGAACCTTGGTAGGGCCAAGTAAAATATTCTCCGAACTTCGGCTGGGCCGAGCAACAAATTCTCCGAACCTTGGTAGGGCCAAGTAAAATATTCTCCGAACCTCGGTTGGGCCGAGCAACAAATTATCCGAACCTTGGCAGGGCTAAGTAAAATATTCTCCAAACCTCGGCTGGGCCGAGCAACAAATTCTCTGAACCTTGGCAGGGCCAAGTAAAATATTCTCCAAACCTCGGCTGGGCCGAGCAACAAATTCTCTGAACCTTGGCAGGGCCAAGTAAAATGTTCTCCGAACCTCGGCTGGGTCGAGCAACAAATTCTCCAAACCTTGGCAGGGCCAAGTAAAGTATTCTCCGAACCTTGGCTGGGCCGAGCAACAAATTCTCTGAACCTTGGCAGGGCCAAGTAAAATGTTCTCCGAACCTCGGCTGGGCCGAGCAACAAATTGTCTGAACCTTGGCAGGACCAAGTAAAATGTTCTCCGAACCTCGGCTGGGCCAAGCAACAAATTCTCCGAACCTTGGTAGGGCCAAGTAAAATATTCTCCGAACCTCGGCTGGGCCGAGCAACAAATTCTCCGAACCTTGGCAGGGCCAAGTAAAATATTCTCCGAACCTCGGCTGGGCCGAGCAACAAATTCTTCAAACCTTGGCAGGGCCAAGTAAAATATTCTACAAACCTCGGCTGGGCCGAGCAACAAATTCTCCGAACCTTGGCAGGGCCAAGTAAAATATTCTCCGAACCTCGGCTGGGCCGAGCAACAAATTCTCCGAACCTTGGCAGGGCCAAGTAAAATATTCTCCGAACCTCGGCTGGGCCGAGCAATAAATTCTCCGAACCTTGGCAGGGCCAAGTAAAATGTTCTCCGAACCTCGGCTGGGCCGAGCAACAAATTCTCCGAACCTTGGCAGGGCCAAGTAAAAATGTTCTCCGAACCTCGGCTGGGCCGAGCAACAAATTCTTCGAACCTTGGCAGGGCCAAGTAAAATGTTCTCCGAACCTTGGCTGGGCCAAGCAACAAATTCTCCGAACCTTGGCAGGGCCAAGTAAAATATTCTCCGAACCTCGGCTGGGCCGAGCAACAAATTCTCCGAACCCTGGCAGGGCCAAGTAAAATATTCTCCGAACCTCGGCTGGGCCGAGCAACAAATTCTTCAAACCTTGGCAGGGCCAAGTAAAATATTCTCCAAACCTCGGCTGGGCCGAGCAACAAATTCTCCGAACCTTGGCAGGGCCAAGTAAAATATTCTCCGAACCTCGGCTGGGCCGAGCAATAAATTCTCCGAACCTTGGCCGGGCCAAGTAAAATATTCTCCGAACCTCGGCTGGGCCAAGCAACAAATTCTCCGAACCTTGGTAGGGCCAAGTAAAATATTCTCCGAACTTCGGCTGGGCCGAGCAACAAATTCTCCGAACCTTGGTAGGGCCAAGTAAAATATTCTCCGAACCTCGGTTGGGCCGAGCAACAAATTATCCGAACCTTGGCAGGGCTAAGTAAAATATTTTCCGAACCTCGGCTGGGCCGAGCAACAAATTCTTCGAACCTTGGCAGGGCCAAGTAAAATATTCTCCAAACCTCGGCTGGGCCGAGCAACAATTCTCTGAACCTTGGCAGGGCCAAGTAAAATGTTCTTCGAACCTCGGCTGGGTCGAGCAACAATTCTCCAAACCTTGGCAGGGCCAAGTAAAATATTCTCCGAACCTTGGCTGGGCCGAGCAACAAATTCTCCGAACCTTGGCAGGGCCAAGTAAAATGTTCTCCGAACCTCGGCTGGGCCGAGCAACAAATTCTCTGAACCTTGGCAGGACCAAGTAAAATGTTCTCCGAACCTCGGCTGGGCCAAGCAACAAATTCTCCGAACCTTGGTAGGGCCAAGTAAAATATTCTCCGAACCTCGGCTGGGCCGAGCAACAAATTCTCTGAACCTTGGCAGGGCCAAGTAAAATATTCTCCGAACCTCGGCTGGGCCGAGCAACAAATTCTTCAAACCTTGGCAGGGCCAAGTAAAATATTCTACAAACCTCGGCTGGGCCGAGCAACAAATTCTCCGAACCTTGGCAGGGCCAAGTAAAATATTCTTCGAACCTCGGCTGGGCCGAGCAATAAATTCTCCGAACCTTGGCAGGGCCAAGTAAAATATTCTCCGAACCTCGGCTGGGCCAAGCAACAAATTCTTCGAACCTTGGCAGGGCCAAGTAAAATATTCTCTGAACTTTGGCTGGGCCGAGCAACAAATTCTCCGAACCTTGGCAGGGCCAAGTAAAATATTCTCCGAACCTTGGCTGGGCCGAGCAACAAATTCTCCGAACCTTGGCAGGGCCAAGTAAAATATTCTCCGAACCTCGGCTGGGCCGAGCAACAAATTCTCCGAACCTTGGCAGGGCCAAGTAAAATTCTCAACCTCGGCTGGGCCGAGCAACAAATTCTCCGAACCTTGGCAGGGCCAAGTAAAATATTCTCCGAACCTCGGCTGGGCCGAGCAACAAATTCTCCGAACCTTGGCAGGGCCAAGTAAATATTCTTCGAACCTCGGCCGGGCCGAGCGACAAATTCTTCGAACCTTGGCAGGACCAAGTAAAATATTCTTCGAACCTCGGCAGGGCCGAGCAAGGAAGTCTCCGAACCTTGGCAGGGCCAAGTAAAATACTCTCAGAACCCCGGCTGGGCCGAGCGACAAACTCAGGCTAAAATACCTCTAGAAAGCCGAAGTGCGCAGGCTCCGATTAAAGCCAGGTGACTTCCAAATAGTCACCAAAAACTTCGTCCGGTTTGAAAATAAGCACGCTGAACAAAAACCATCGATGCACCAAAAGAGGGCACCTTCGGCAAACCCCTTTAAAGGGCCCATTAAGCCCCGCGTAATCGGCCAAAAACCCCGATCCGAGCCAGGGGATTCCCCTCTGCTGCTAAAGGTCTTTGGGTAACGCCCCTATAACCCATCGATCAAGGCGTTCATATCAACACGTAAACCAATGGAACCACGCCAACTTCCTAACTATTACGCGGATAGCATGGATCAAGGCTAAAACTCTTGAAAAAGAGGAAGGGTTACCCAAAACAAATCCATTTTTCATTTATCAGAAAAAAGGATTACAAAAAGACAGAAAAAACATAAACAGAAGGAAAAAAGAAACAGAAGCCCTGAATCAAAGTTCGGAGTCGCTCCCCGAAGCCAACAGGCCTTCCAAACGCTCCGTGAGGTCGGCCACCTGCTGACGAAGCGAAGCAATCTCCTCCCTTTCCCGGTCTACCACCCGGCGCAGGGCCTCCGCCTCCTTGGTCGACACGTCCACATATTCCTCAACTACCCTGACGAGCTGCTATCGGCCAGCAAGGGTCGTCGCCAGACCCAGCCCGTCAATGGTGATGGTGGTACGTCCCCTCTCCGAGTGAAGCAAGCCATTGAGGGATGCACGTAATTCTCCAGAGGATCGCCCTCGAGAGGCCTGATCCAATATTTCTTCGAGACCTGAACCGAGGGATGACCGAGACCACACCCCTCGGTCATATTTATACTCGCTGGGCAGATATCTCAATCGATCGCACCATAGTCATCGACCTATAATAATTTGCCACGTGTCGTCGCTTCAATGCCTGCAGAATCCGAAGCGTCGCGCCCCATCCCGAGCGAGATCGATAAGCACGAACTGACTGGTCGGGAATTCCCCCGAACTGAATACCTTCCAATCTGCCGCCCCCCATAATAAATGCTATCGGCGCTTCCCCAAGCCTCTTAAAGATGGCCCCTTTTTCGGGGAGCACGGAGGGAAGAAGTCCAGTGTCCGACCAATGACTTGTTTCCTCGGAAAGATAATGTCATCAATAAGGAAGCATGACAACATACCTCTCACTCCGCCCTGACGCCCATCACCAAGCACCGCATGGGCCTGACACCGCGGCTCGCAGTGACAGCTGAGTCATTTCCTCGAGCCCGACCCTTCAAACCTCGGCTGGGCCGAGCAAAAATTCTCCGAACCTTGGCAGGGCCAAGTAAAAATTCTCCGAACCTCGACCGGGCCGAGAGAAAAATTCTCCGAACCTTGGCAGGGCCAAGTACAGATTCTCTGAACCTTGGCAGAGCCAAGTGAAAATTCTCCAAACCTCGGCTGGGCCGAGTTACAAGCGCCTGAACCATGATGAGAACAGGTATAGATTCTCTGAGCTGCGACAAGGTCAACCCGAGAGAATTCGAGCTCCGATAAGAACGAAGCACAAAAATTCCAAGCTTCGGACCGAAGTAGGGAGTGCATTTCTCCGAACGGTCCCTATACCGTCGCTTGCGAACCTCAGTTAGTTCGGATAGCACGAGATCCTCGTCTAAGGACGAGCGAGACGTCTTCGTATCCCACGGAGAACAACAGCAGCAAATTCGGCACAAAAAGATAAAGATTGAGAAACAGAATAAAACTCTCTTTATTGCCATCAAAATCAGCTACATATGCCTGAAAGGCCTTCCAAGAGCATTGAAATGCATAAAATAAAGACAAGTACAAAACTCGGGCAACTGCTCCAAGGTAGACATAGGCAACTGTGATGCTTTGGCGTCCGACCGTCGAACCAGATAAGTCGCATCCAGTCAGCTCGAGCTGATAATAGCCGGGCGGTATGGACCAATAGTTGCGACCAGCTTCAGTCAATAATGATATCTCGGTGACCCAATCGAGATATCTGGATGGCCATCCCAGACCACCCAACCGAGGGACCCCTCGGCGAGCAGGTAGGGAGCCAGCGGACCCTGGCATCGGAACGCTCTCCCAAACCGAGTGTGTACCGCCACACCTTACCAAGTCTCAAGGACAAGGGGTCGGCGGGCGGCACACTTTCACCCCCTCCCCATGTGGTAAAAGATTCCCCAGGAAACCGGGCCCAAGAATCCAAACCAGGGGAGGAGGCGAAATTCACACAATCCATGGGAGGTCCGCGTGCACTTCCTACCATGCGTCTCCGAAGGAGAACCACAAAGGTCACACGGAAGAGTATGTGTGCGCTCTCCGTGTGACCTCTGCGCCCTCTATGTGCACTCTCCATATGATCTCCGGGACTCATCCCCTGAGGGCGAGCCATCCTTCAGCAACTCCTTCATCGCCCCAACTATCCGAAGGCAAAAGGCTTGCAAGAGAAAAGCTCAGTCCTCCCACTCGCAGCAACAGAGAAACAAGCATGATGAAAGCTCTAGTGGGAAAGAAACTTTGGGGATGACCAAACGTGACCCCCATTTTCCCCTTTTTTATAGGCAGAAATGAACCGGGGAAAAGCTACCCAAGCTGTAAGCCCCGAGATTCAAACATCTGGCCCATGCCACTATGTGGCCTCCCAGGATGAAAGCGGCGCCCTACTGCGCGCCAAACCCACCGCCTGAATTATGACGTATACGGAGATCTCCTCCTGATCCCGAATCACGGTCATTAAATGCAGGAGATCGTCCACTAGCACTTCGAAAACTGGCGGGTTCAGGAGATCGTCCTTCAAAAATAACATCCTCCAATGGTAAACGGCTACGTACGCAGCACGTTGAAACGACCTGCATGGGAAAAGAGCAGCTCCCAGAAAGCTCCAGAGCAGCTTTATGTTCCCCATAGCGTCGTATCATCAGTTTCGGTGAAATAAAAACCGATTTGCCGACAGAACGGCGGGGCGCTGGCAGAATAACCAAATAAGCATGAAAGCTACGTAACTGTTCTTTCAACAAAAAATAAAATGACCGAAGGGAGCGAAAAACACTTCGGCAACCACCTTCATGCGTCGGCCCTAGCCGACCTATCTTTGCCCGTCGGCCCTAGCCGACCTATTTTGCTTGTCGGCCCTAGCCAACCTATCTTTTCCCGTCGGCCCTAGCCAACATATTTTGCTTGTCGGCCCCAGCCGACCTATCTTCTCCCGTCGGCCCTAGCCGACCTGTTTTGCTGATCGGCCCTAGCCGACCTATCTTTGCTTGTCGGCCCTAGCCAACCTATCTTGATTCTCAGCCCTAGCCGACCTATCTTCGTTTGTCGACCCTAGCCGACCTATCTTCTCCCATCGGCCCTAGCCGACCTATTTTGCTGATCGGCCCTAGCCGACCTATCTTGGTTGTCGGCCCAAGCCGACCTACTCAGCCAATCGGTCTTAACCGTCCAGCTTCATTTCTTGAGTCTTAATTAAGATATGAGCCGAACCGGATCACCTGTCGGTTTGCCGGTGAAGGCAATCGCCCACCTTGGGTTAAGCCAATGCACTCCCTCAATCTCGAAACAAAAATGACCGGAAAACATCAGCGAGCCATAAGTTGTTCACGATTGAGGCAAAACTGGACGGCAACAGGGCCATACAAAGAAAAACACTTAAATGAAAACAAAGGTTTCATTCATTAAGAAGCGTCGGTCAGACTTTCAAGAAACAAAGTACAGGAGTGGCCTCTAAGGGCTGGGAACCACGTCGGTTTTAGAGGAGCTCTCGGTTACATCTACGGAGGTGTGACTAGACTCGCCCTTCTCCAATACCTTTGCCCCTTCAGCGGCAGTTTGCGACCGTCCCTCAGAAGCTGCGACTTCGCTGGGACCCGGGGCGGCACCAGGATCAGTGTCGGAGACGTCGACATATTCATCCTCTTCTTCTCCATCGGACTCACCATCATCAGGAGTTTCAGCGTCCAGAAAAGAGAGATCCCATTCTGGATGCTCGCTGGATATCTTCTCTTTGCATTCCTGCAGCCCAAGTTGGAAGGCGTCAACGCCGATAGCATCCTGCCTCCCCTTGAGTATGGCGAGCTGCATATTAGCCTAAGTAGCCTGCTTCTCAGCCTCCACGACTTGAGCCCGCAAAATGATGTTTTGCTCCTCAAACTTGCCGGCCCGCGTCTCGAATTCTGAGCTCTTATTGCGGTTGGACACGAGCTCGCCTTGAAGAGCTCGAATCTCCAACTCCAGCTTCGCCATCTGAAAAAGCCAAAGTCAGTCGGCACCACAAGAGACCAGTAGAAGAAGCTAAAAAAGGGGGGGGGGGATTGAGATCGTACCTCCTCCTCTCGTCTGGCCAACCTCTTGGCCAACTCCTCAGCCTCACCCCTGGCTCTTGTTCTGTCAGCCCCGACCAGCTCGACTCTCTCCTGCAGATTGTTGATTCTCAACTGTTTGGCTCCAATTTCCTCCCGGGCTTGGGATAACTCGTTGCTCACCCGAGCTATTGTCCCTTGGTGCCATTTAGCGCCCTCCCTCAAGTGAGCGATTTCGCCATCGCGCCGCTTCAGCTTCTCCTCCACTACGCCAAGCATTCTGGCCAGGCGCTTTCTTTCGTCGGCAGCTTCCCTTCCCAGCTGACCCAAGCTTTCACTATGTTCCCATCGCATCGCCGCCACCTCCACAGAATGTTTTGATTCAATTCTGGCCAGCTCTAAGCACGCGTTGTCGTTCTTCGCCAGGAGTTCCTGCAACTCCTCCACCCTACACTTTTGCTTGGACACCTCGGCCAGGGCGACCTGGTGTGCCGCCCTTATTCCCTTCAAGCTCCTATCACTCATATCCATAAGCTCTTCGAACTTCTCAGACACCTTCAATCGTGATTGGAGCTCGGCATTGTCTCTCTTGGCCTGAATGCTGGCCTCCATTGCCAAACTCAAACGCCAGCACATCGCCCGAGAAAGCAAAATGCTCTACGAGACAAAAGATGAATAAAAACCCACGATGGGGTCAATCGGGAAATATCTACCGCACAAGAGGAATAACTTACCCGCGAGGCATAGGCCCGAGTCATCCTCATCAGGGTCATATTGTCGATGTCGGGAAGGAGATGGACACTTTTGGCCATGCCTTGCTGACCGAACACGGCATCGACCAGCTCCAAGTCTGCAAACTTGTCCGCCGAAGGATCTGCACCCGGATGCAAGGCCGACCTCATTAAGGCGGAAAATGCCTCCTCAACACCAGCGCTCAAACTGCTGGGCTGACCGCCCCCGCCTGAGGGACCGACCTGGGCGACCTCCGTCTGAGAGGCCCCCAACTTCCCAGCCTCCTCTATCAAGGCCCTGGCTTGGACTTCTTCGGATAATTCGGCTAGCCCAAGCGCCAGCCTCCCCAAAATCTTTTTCGAGGGAGCTCCCAATGCGGGACTCCCACCTTGCTTCGTCCCCTCCTCCGACGCACCTTTTCCGATTACCACCATCTGTGTCTCCGCCACAGGGCTCCCCGAGGTCTCGGCCCATCCTACCACTTGCGCCTCCTCTGCAGGCTCCACCGGAGCCTCTATCTGGCCCGCCTCCTGAACTACCGCGAGCGACCCGGCTTCACTACTACCGGACTCCCCTGCGGAGAGACCAAGAGGGAGCTCTCCCTGAACCTCCTTGGCTGCAGCTGTCCCTTTCCCCTCTCCCGCTGGAACCGGTGGTGATCCCGCGGGGACGGAAGGCCCCACAAAAATGACCGCCTTCGCCAGATCCATTGCCGTTTCCTCTTTCATAGGGGACGCGGTCAGATGAACCAATGGAGCCTCGTCTGAGCTATCCGATATCTCTAGCACGGGAGGACAAGGGATCACGGCTTCTCTCCCCAAATCCTCCTTCGCCCCCGGCGCTCCTGTCGTAACCGCTTCGGTGTCCGGCGGGCTTCTTACGGAGGTATGAGCCCTTTTCTCGGGCCTGCCGCTATCCGCGCCACTGCTCTCCCCTGGGCGCTTTCCTCTCTTCCTCTTGGAGAGGCTAGACAATGCCGACCTCTTGGCTAAAAGAATGAAACACGCGTGATCAGATCCAAACACATTCATCAAGAAAACACGCAGCAAGAAAGGGATAAAAGAAAGGATTCACCTTGCGGGTCCAGGGGGCTGAGCCCGGCTGCGAAGAGGGCCCCCTCCGATAGCAGGTCGTTAGTCGAAAACACTCGGCCATTGCGAAGGACGTCCAAATCCCTCTCCTCCTACGCTGACAAAATTGGATGCGTCTCTGCATCCCTGGCAAAGTTTCCCCATTTTCGAGGGAAACCGGATCCAATGTTCCCCTTTGCAATAACGAACCGGCTCTTCCACCCCTTGATGGAGGACGGCTTATCCACAATAATGTTGAAGGACCTCCGGAGCCCTATGTATGGCCATTCTGACTTCCTCCCAGGTATCAAATGGTAGCATGCACGAAAAAGGGGAAGAGTGGCGACAATCTGGATTTGGTGGCACATCGAGATGAATCCGATGATGCTCCGCCAACTGTTCGGGGCCACCATCGCCGGGCAGATGTTGTAGTGAGTCATTATCTCCTTCACCAAAGGATGGAGAGGGAAACGAAAGCCTGCCTTCAAACTGTCTTCATAAATGAAGACCCCGGACTCCAGATCTCGCGAGACCCTATCCTCAGATTTCGGCGCCTGCAGAACGACATCTGAGGGCATGCCATACCATTGGTGAATCCTCCCCAAATCCTCAGCTACGATCTTCGAAACCACATCGTCAGGGCTCATCGCCATCTCGATTGAGAAGAACACCAGGCGAAACGACGAGCGTCGAGAAGGATGAAAGGCCAAACTCTTCAAAAACAAGACGAGAGGATGCTGCGAACATGCACATGTATATATATATAGTGCTGTCGCCTTGCTTCCTCGCTAAGGAAGCCCCCTTGAGAAGACGGGGCATCCCGCCCGAGGCGTCCGGAACCTTCTCGACAAATGCCCGATCATTCGGGATTCACGATGTGGCGCATTCCCAACCGTCACTTTTGAGGGAGCCTTACCCCGAAGGCGCAATGACCCTGACGCATTAATTAGGGCATCATTGCACAGACTGTCCAAACCAAAACGTCCCATCCGGAACGCGCCGCTCGGACTTATACTCCCTATGCCCGAACCTACGCTTCGAACTAGGGAGTGGAGGGCATGTGTTGGGGGGTAAATCATCATTGCATCAATATCCGTGCGAGGCGGCTAAGGCCGCCCTCCCTTCGCCCTTCCGGGCTTCCCTCGGCCTTCCCGGGCTTCCTAGCTCGGCCCTTCCGGGCTTCCGTAGCTCGGCCCTTCCGGGCTTCCGTAGCTCGGCCTCTTCCGGGCTTCCGTAGCTCGGCCCTTCCGGGCTTCCGTAGCTCGGCCTCTTCCGGGCTTCCATAGCTCCCTTCCGGGCTTCCGCTCGGCCCTTCCGGGCTTCCGTAGCTCGGCCCTTCCGGGCTTCCGTAGCTCGGCCCTTCCGGGCTTCCGTAGCTCGGCCTTTCGGGCTTCCGTAGCTCTTCCCCCGAGTTCCATGGCCCGGCTACGATCCACAATCCACCCTCCGCGGAACCTGACGCGGGAGAGCCCAGGCTACCATAACGCATCCTAGACAAGGAATCATGTCGAACGTGGCCTAGAACCTATCATAACTACCCCAGGCCTACTCACCAGATCTCAGACATCAAGGAGCTCTCCAGCCGTCGATCCCTAACAAACAGGATATGGATTCAACGGCCCCACAACGGCCTGATTCTATCCACCTCCGTATCCTAACAACCTCTGAACCTTCCAGAAGGCGCTCAAGACCAGGTGACAGCCTATAAATACCACACTGGCAGATTCCCTCAGGTACGCGCGCTCTTGGACGCACACTCACTCTCACTCTCCTGCCCTCGCCGGCAGCTCGTCGGTGCTCTTGCCTTCCAGAGCTTCCGATTGGCCGCCCCCGGAGAGGCCTCCCGGAGAGATCCACCTCCCCATTGTCTGGTTGATCGCCGATTTCTTCTCCACTGACTTGAGCGTCGGAGGGTCTTCCGCGGAGGGCCACCCCCAACGCCTCTCGCGCGAGGACCTTTTGTGCAGGTCCGCCCCCTTTGGAGATCGACCGCGCCCGAGTCGGAGGACGGATCCCGGCGGCAACATTACCCTTCCTTTCCCTTTCATCCTTTCCAAACAAGAGAAGAAGAACAACCATTCCTTCCCCTTCCATCCCTTTCTTTCTTTTTACTCTCCTTCATTTCCCTCCAAAGATCCAAACAAAGCCTAAAGAAAAAAATAAGAGAAAAAAATATAATTTACCTTGTTTAGATAGGAGGAAAAAAACTAAAAATGGAGAAAAAAGTGATGGGTCATATCTAAAAGTTCTCTATGAAATTGAAGAGATTTCGGAAAGAAAACTCAAGGGTGCTTTTCATTTTTTTTTCATTATGATATTGACCCTTCAAAAAAAAAAAAATTAGGTCATTGATAAAAAAGTATGTAAGCATTTGTAATAAGAGCATTATTATCATTATAAATTATCAACTTTTTTTCTCTTATTTTTTCCCCATTCATCAAAACATAAAGAGAGAAAATTTTCTCTTCTCTCCATTTTTTTTCCTTTATTTTTTTTCCTTCTTACTTTTCTCTTCATCGAAATAGAGCATAAATCAGCTATACCGTACTCATCCTCGGACAACCAAATTCACTAAATAGTCAACCACCTGATTTTATTTCCTGAATACAGGATGAATTTTCAGCTAAGAAACTGATGACAGAACGACGTACAGAAAATATCTCATATGTTGACATTACAATTTCTCGTCCAATCAAAAAATTACTGTTTCCTAATCATCCTCCAAAATAAGCTTTGGATGATCACCGTAACTCCATGCCATGCGTAATTCTATAATTAATATTGATGTAAAATTAAATAAGTACCATAATGATCTCGGACCATCACACCTAATTTAAGTGCAACCCAATGGATGGATCAATCAAAATTTATCTTCAAAAATCTTTGATTAATGGTGTAGATGGTGTAGATGTTTGATGGTGGAGATCAGTAAACAAGATCAGTAACATCAGTTCGTTGTGCGGTAAAAGGTAGGTTTAATGATAATTTGGACAGCAGAACAATAGATTATCTAAAGGCAAACGTGACGTAAAATGCTATGAGGATATAATTTTAATTTTTTGGGCTACTATCACATCTACAAAGCCAAGCATGGTGGAGGCAAAATTGATGACCCATGAATCCATCATAAACGTCAATGATCAAAAACTGTAGTCTAATGATAATAAAAATTTTAAAATTTGAAAATTGATCATAATCCAGATTAGATGAATTGAGATATCATATTATCCCGATTGTAATAGAAAAGAGAGAAATTTGAAAGGTTTCCAATTATTAAAATCATCGTTGATGTTTTGGATTAATTAATAATAACTATAATATAATGAATTAAATGTTTGATTGGAAAATATCATATAATGATATTGTATAAGCTGACCGGGTTATTCTCAATCAAGTCAAAAGGTTTCTATGTTTTCTATTTCTTGTACTCGAAGTACATGGCATCGGTGTAGGCGGAGATCTAAGGTGAGATCGATAAAACCTTAAATTAGAATAACTAGTTTTAACACACATTAAAAAGCATGTTGGAATATGTGGTGATAAATAGTTTGATGGTTGAGAGATTGAGAAATTCTGTTCCTTATTTCCTAGTTCTCCAACTTTAGCTTTCCTCACCATATATTCTAACCTGTTCTATATTTTTCACGTGATCAAAATCAGCTACAAGCTATGGTTGAACATTTATTGTTGAACATTTGATGTATATTTAGTAGGGGCTTACCCCTGAAGCATATTATATTTGTCCAAGTATAACTTGGGTTATAAAGCAGCATGGTGGTGAGGTTTGCTTGCTTTCTTGGACCACAAATAATAATTTTGTGTGAAGAACCTGAATTGACACACAATATTAATTATTCCTCATTTATTATACTAATTGTTTAAGTATGTAACAGATGTCAGCAACCAAGACAGCATACAATTACATCATCCGAAGATCTGCTTTAACACCATGGGTTATTAGAAGGGAAATATTCTACATAAGTATTTTTCATCGAAAAAGATTTGCTGTACTATACTCCAATGCAACAAGTATGCATCGATCATATGGATTGACCACTCATGCGTGCTGGTACACATGCAATAACCTAATGCACCTTATCGGGCACTGCATACACATTGGCATATGCAGACGATCAATCCGTAATGTACATTTGTTGCACCAAAAGGTGATGCAGCAAGACTTTTCCTTTTTCATTTGATTTATTTGGGGCCAGACCATTCGGAAGAACTGGCTGGAGATTAAAAGAACTGGCTGAAGATTAAAAAATTCATAACTTGATAGAACTCATGAGAAATTAGACAAGACTTAGAAGAGTTGATCATTATAAATTAAAAAATAACAAAACTTTAAATAATATAATATAGTTAAAATACTTATATATTTGCAACTACTAGTGAAAATGTACATGGAAATGCATGCCTAGGAATGAAAATATTATGAGATTTTAAATATTTCTATTTTTTTATTTTTTAAAACTTCTCGGCAAATTTAAAGAATTTAAATTGTAAATATGCAAACAAAAACAAGAAAGTTAATATATAGCTGTAAATTGACCGATCTCCTAAATTCTCTTTTTTGTTTTTTAAATATGATGAACTTTGTTATACTATAATACAACATAGCAGTTCCTAACGATAAGAAATTTAACTTATATATGTATATATGTATGGATGCACGTATAGCTAGAAGATAGGAGATTTACGAGGCATGCAGGAGTCGGGCTGTTATTATGGGACTCTAGAGGTTGATGGCGGCCTAGCTATTGAGGAAGATAAGTGATGAGGGGTAAAATCGTTATTGCATTATTGATCGCTCACATCGGCGATGGGATCGTGCTCAATCCAAACACCCAGCTTACCAGCTGGCCAGCTGGCATGACATTCTAACGACAAGATCAAATCATCTTTGATGAAGTCGGATCATCCTGACAACTCGGACCACCTTTATACTTCGACCATCTGAGCCGAGCTATCCTTATTCCTCAATAACCCGAGCTATCCCTATGCTTCGGCCGTCCGAGTCAAGCTATCCTTATTCCTCGATAACCCGAGCTATCCCTATGCTTCGGTCGTCCGAGCCAAGCTATTCCTCGATCATTCCAGCCAATCCATTTTACACTTCGGAAAACCAAGCTATTCCTCATCCAGGCCAACCACGGCATTCAAAATACCTCTGCGAAATCTGGCGCGGGAGAGTTCAAAATCCACTATAGCTGAATAAGTGTTGGGGAGATTGTTAAGAAATTGTTGCCCCAATTTTATTGATTTTGATGATTACCAAAAGCCATGAGTATATTAAAAGATGCAATGAATTTATTTACATGAGCAATGCATTTATTTCTCATAATCAATGAGTTTGTTAAGTATGACTATAATCAATTGGAAAGTAGCTTCAAGTTCCATGTTCAAGCTTTCAAAAAGAAATTTTTATACTTCATATTTCAATAAATGAGTTTTTGGAACATATCTTGAATTGATTCTTAATGTCAAATTTATTATATTCAAGTCAAAATTGATTTAAAATTAATCTGGAACGAATTTCAAAGTCAATCAGAAAATTTTCTGATTTTTGATACGTTCCGGAGCCGACTCTAGAGTTTCAGAGTCGACTCCACTCAGTATACAGAGATGTCTGATTTTCTCGAGTCGACCCCTGTGATTTCAAGAGTCGACCCCCGATATTGTCGAGCCGACTCCATGACTGTGAGAGTCGACTCCGCTCAGACTCCAGAGAGTTATTTTTCTAAGCAATTCTCGAGTCGACCCCTTGCTTTTCATGAGTCGACCCCCAACTGTCAGGAGCCGATACCTTATTTTTCTTGAGTCGACCCCTTAACTTTCTGAATGTTTCTATTTTTGGCATCGCGTCTTCGAGCCGACTCGCCTAAAGTTGAAGCTGACTCCAACAAATCTGGGCGTGATTTTTTCTGAATGCCAACTCAGCGCCAACGGTAATATTTTTCAATAATGGCTAGATTTCTTTGTTTCTAACGGCTATATTTTTGCAGAGTCTATAAATAGAGAGGCCATTTTCAAATCAAATATATACACATATAGATCAAGAGAGAAAAAGAAAAATCGTTCAGAAACAGGAAAACAGAGCATCATTTGAAAAATCCGAGATTCAAAATAGAGTGAAAGAGAAGGAGTGAAATCAAAGTAGACTTCATCTGTCTCAAGTTCATCAATCCAAGAAAGTCTAAAAGAAAATCCAAGAGCCATACAAGATCAAATCAAGAGATTTTCAACATTCAAAGAAAGGGAGAAAAAGTTTAAATCAACTCCAACATTCAATCCATGAAGAATCTGAGCTGAGGCCCGATTCCACACTTCAAAGAAGTTGAGGAAAAGAAGAAAAGAAGAAAAGCCTGCACTCAAATCGAATCTAAACAGGCCCTTCTAAACATTTGCTTTTATTTTGAAATATCTGCTCAAAAGGAGCTGTTTTGTACTAAACTCATATTTTATCTTGTGATTTGCTAATTCAATCAGTGGATTAAATTAGTGGAGGTAGTTTACCTCGGCACTAGCTAAGGAAAGCCTGTGTGTTGGGTTTTGTGCTGGTGAGCCCATGTAAAATTGGCTGGGTTCGTTGTGATCCCGGGAAAACAACAAGTTTGGTTTGTGAGCTTGTAAAACAACTCGACTGTAATCGAGGAGATTATAGTGTAGACCCAAGTGGAGCTTGGGAGTGAACGTAGGTGTTGGATACACCGAACCACTATAAAAACTTTATGTTTGCCGTATTTATTTGTCTCTCTCTCTCTTGCTATTGCGCTTTAACTTGAATTAATTATGTGTATCTTCTCATCAATAGTTTAAATTATTTTAAAAGGCATAATTTTTAAAGTACCCAATTCACCCTCCCCCCCTCTTGGGTTGCCATCTGGGCCAACAATTGGTATCAGAGCTTGTGCTCATTTGTTTTTGATTGATCACACGATCAAGAGCGAAAGATCCAAATGGCAACACAAGCCAGCTCAAGTTTTGCTGAGGGCCATTCCACAAATAGACCACCCTTATTTAATGGTTCCAAGTATTCATATTGAAAAGCAAGAATGAGGATATTCATTCAAGCTTCAGATTATGAATTATGGAGTATCATAATTAATGGACCTAATACACCCACACACTTAGTTGATGGTTCTATAGTTCCTAAGCCCGAAAGGGATTGGAATGAAAATGATAGGAAGATGGCTCAGCTTAATGCAAAAGCCGTGAATGTTTTATATTGTTCTCTTGATGCTAATGAATTTAATCGTATCTCTACCTGTAATTCCGCTAAAGAGATATGGGATAGATTAGAGGTTACCCATGAGGGAACCAACCAAGTTAAAGAATCTAAGATTAAATACTTGTGCATAAATATGAATTGTTTAGCATGAAACAATCTGAACAATAACATGCATGTATACTAGATTTACTGATATTATTAATGGTTTGAAGAGTCTTGGAAAAACCTATACTAATGCTGATTTGGTTCGCAAAATTCTTAGGTCACTACCAAGATCATGGGAAGCCAAAATGACAGCCATTCAAGAAGCCAAAGATCTAAACACTTTACCTTTGGAAGAGCTTCTTGGATCCCTTATGACCCATGAATTGACAATGAAGCAACATGTGGAGGAGGATAGCAAAAGGAAGAAGACAATTTCCCTCAAGGCTGCAGAAGTTGAAGATAGCAGCAGCGATGATGAGGATGATGATGAAGACACAGCTCTTCTAGCAAGAAAATTTAAGAAATTTATGAGGAGAAAGAAACCCTTTCACAAAAAGAAATTTGAAAATAAGATGGAAGGAGAAAAAGAAAAAGATAAGGACAAGGACAAAGAGAAAGACCCCTTAATCTGTTATGAATATTGTAAGAAACCGGGGCATTATAGATATGATTGTCCACAATTGAAAAAGACTTTCAAGAAAAAGAAGAAAGCGTATGTTGCAACTTGGAGCGACAGTGATGAATCTTCTTCCGAAGAAGAAGAACAAAAAGAGGTTGCCAACATTTATTTTATGGCGAACGACGATGACGAGGTAAGTTCTGAAACCCTTGTGATGATTTTGCTTTTGATGAATTATTTGAGGCCTTCAATGAACTTGTAGATGATTTTAAGATTTTGAAAAAGAAATATAAATCTCTGAAAACTGAAAACATAAACTTAATTAAAGAGAAAAATGAAGTGATGCTTGCAATTAAAGATTTAAAAGGTAAAAAGGAGATGTTTCTTAAAGAAAAGGATGATTTTACTCATGAAATTAATATACTAAAATCTAGAAACGAAAATCTAATAAAAGACTTGAAAAAGCAAATACAAACTCTATCTTTGGGAAATGAACAGCATATTGTAGAAAATGAATTTCTAAAGAAAGAAGTTAAAAAATACAAAGACATTGTTGATAAATTCACCTTAAGTTCTTCTAAACTAAACATGATTTTAGAAGTGATGCAGGGCGATATTCAAAACGCCTGCAACTCAAGAACGATCTAATCTGCGAGAAAAGAATTCGTCCAGGTTTGGTTCGAATCTTGACAAGAAAAGGGAAAATTTCGAATTTTGATCACTCACAATCCGAAATTTAAAGGAAGAGCAATTGAATTTTCAATTCAATTGTTTTGAATCAGAAAAAAGAAAACATTCATCTCATTCAAGAGAAAAAAAAAAGAAATCTAAAATAGCGTCTTTCTTCTCTGCCTCTGACGGCCGCCCAAAACCAACCTAAATAAAGAGAGAAAACCCTAACATCATAAGTTTCAGAAAAATTACAACTATGCCATTAAAAACGAAAACAGGCCCAAAACTCCTATCAGACGAGCCCGGATGGCCAAAATCCACAGCAGCTCATCGCCAAAGCAATGACTTTGAATCAGCAGTCCGTTTCCATGTGACCAGCCAAGTTTGGGCCCAGTCCGACACAGAAAATTTCAAGCCCGTTTGTTCTGCAACCTCTTGGACCTTCGTAGATTATCTGGTGTGGTCTTCCCTGACGTGGCCTGCTGACTCTGGGTTGCTGGTACAGGAACATCCAAGGACTGGTTCGACTGACCCGAACTCTGGTCCGAACTGATGTCCTCATCACTCTCCCCTTCCTCTGAAAAGCTTGACCTCAAGCTCGAATTCTCTCCTGCATAAGGGGTCAGATGCCGAATGTTGAACACATCCGAAATGAAGACATCATCTGGTAACTCAACCCGATAGGCATTGTCACCAAATTTCTCCAATACCTGGCATGGACCTATCTTCTTCGGCTTGAGCTTCGTTAAAGCTCCCTGTGGATACCGCTCCCTCGGTAAGTAAACCCATACCAAATCGCCCACTTCAAAGGACTGTTGCCGACGCTGCTGATCAGCTTTCGCCTTGTATTTGGCGTAAGTCTGCTCCAATTTGGCTCTAACAGTCGCATGTATCTCCTGCAAGTCAGACACTCTATCTTCGACCTTCTGACTCACCTTCTCTGGCGACTCAACTGGCAGAACATCCAAAGGACCTCTTGGCAAGAACCCAAACAGTATCTGAAACGGAGCAAACCCTGTAGAACGGTTCACTGAAGAGTTGAACTCAAACTCAATCTTCGGCAAACACAAATCCCAGCTCCTGAATTCATGCACATTTGCCCGCAACAGATTACCCAAGCTACGGTTGACAACTTCAGTCTGTCCATCCGTCTGAGGATGATAAGGACTGCTGAATTTCAACTTTGTGCCCAACTTCTTCCACAGCTCTCGCCAGAAGTGTCCCATAAACTTGCTGTCCCTGTCTGACACTATGGATGCCGGTATACCAAAATGCCGAACCACTGAAGCAAAATATAAGTCAGCAACCTTTGACGCATCAAAAGTGGTTTTGCATGGCAAGAAACACGCCACCTTACTGAACCGATCCACAATCACCATAATCGAATCCAGTCCCCTTGCTGTCCGCGGCAATCCTACAACAAAGTCCATAGAAACATCTCGCCATGGTGCCTCTGGGATAGGTAAAGGCGTGTACATACCTTGGTTCGTGTCTGTCCCCTTCGACTCTTGACACAACCTGCACCTCTTCACAAAAGCCTTGACATCTCGGTCAAGACCAGGCCAATAAAACCGCTGCCGAATCAACCAGGCTGTTTTATCCCTTCCGAAGTGACCCTGGTTATGCAGTTCCTGGATGATCAACACACGAAGAGACGTATCAGGAACACATAAGCAGTTACCTCGAAACAAATATCCATCATGGAGAACGAAATCAGTTCGCTCCCCCGCCTCAATTTTGGCCAAAATCCCTTGAAGTGCTCATCCACACGAATGTCCTCCCTTACACTCTCAAAGCGAGAGTGTACACATGCATAGCGCCAATCAACAAGCTCCGCCTACTCAAAGCATCAGCCACTCTATTCAACGTACCAGACTTGTGCTTGATGCTGAAAGTGTATTCCTGCAAGGCACTCACCCACTTCGCATGCCTTGAACTCAGTTTATGCTGACCCTGTAAGAACTTCAGCGCCTGATGGTCTGAATACAGTACAAACTCCCGCTGAATCAAGTAGTGGCGCCAATGCTGCAAGGATCTCACAATGGCGTACAATTCCAGATCATAAACCGAATAAGCCAGTTTAGCTCCTCCCAGCTTCTCACTGAAGTATGCGACTGGTCTTCCTTCCTGGTTAAGCACTGCCCCAATTCCAGTCTTCGAAGCATCACAATCCACCTCAAAAACTCTATCAAAATCAGGAAGAACCAATAAAGGAGCTTCGGTCAATCTGACTTTCAGCCCATCAAATGCCTCCTGTGCGGCATCATTCCACCCGAATCTGGCTCCCTTCAACAATTCCGTTAAAGGTGCAGCCAGCTCACTATACCCCTTGACAAACCTGCGATAAAACCCTGCAAGACCCAAAAAGGATCTCAATTCTGTCAAGGTTGAAGGTACTGGCCATTCCACAATTGCATGCACCTTATTCCTATCTGGGAGAATCCCCTCTCCAGTCACAACGTACCCCAGAAAAATTAGTCTCCCAACCATCCAAATGCACTTCTCTGGGTTAGCAACTAACTGGTTCTCACGTAACACTGACAAAACCTGTGCCACATGGCCCACATGCTCTTCGGCTGTCCTGCTGTATATCAAAATATCATCAAAGTAGACAACCACAAATGAGCTAAGAAATGGACGTAAAACCTGGTTCATTACGCGCATGAACGTGCTCGGCGCGTTGACAACCCGAATGGCATTACCAACCATTCATACAGCCCTTCCTTAGTCTTGAAGGCTGTCTTCCATTCGTCTCCAGGCTTCATCCTTATCTGATGGTACCCACTCTTCAAATCAATCTTCGTGAAGACCTTAGCACCACTCAACTGATCAAGCATGTCGTCCAACCTCGGTATCGGGAACCTGTACTTCACAGTAATTTTGTTAACCGCGCGGCTGTCGACACACATGCGCCACGTACCATCCTTCTTCGGTACCAAAAGGGCTGGCACCGCGCACGGGCTAATGCTCTCCCGTACGAACCCCTTGTCCAAAAGTTCTTGGACCTGCCTCCTCAATTCCTCATGCTGTTGCGGTGTCATCCGATAATGAGCCTTATTCGGCAACACTGAGCCCGGAATAAGGTCAATGCCGTGCTGAATATCTCGGAGAGGTGGTAATCCAGCCGGTAGCTCCTTTGATACAACATCTCGGAATTCCTCCAAGATAGACACCAACTCCTCAGGAATCATATTTGGCCTTTGCTCCTCTTCCACGCCGAAGTCTCCTGACTTGCTCACCAAAGCAAAAAACATCCTCTCCATCCAAACTCGCATCGAATTCTGTGCTTGGTAAACAAATTACTGTATTCTGTCCACTCACTTCCTGAAGCGGCTTCAAAATAACTTTCCTCCCATCTGGACGCAGCATATAACTGTGGGTGTACCCGTTGTACACTGCCCTGTTATCAAACTGCCACGGACGCCCCAGTATGATGTGAGTAGCATCCATTGGAACAACATCCGCCTCAATAGTTGTCTCGAAATGAGGACCAAAACACAGTGACAACTTACACCTTCGGCTGACCTGAATGTCTGCATTTCGGTTCACCCAACCGAGCTTATATGGATGTGGGTGAGGGTCTGTCTGCAACCCCAGCTTCTTCACAGCCTCCTCTGCTATCACATTCTCCCAACTGCCGGAGTCTATGATAACACGACATGTTTTGCCAGCCACAAAACATTTCGTTGTGAAGATGTCATGCCGACGCCAATCTTCATCTGATCTCGGCGCCAGACACATTCTTCGTATCACCAAGCTCTCCCCTTGAATATGGTCCGGATCAATAACACACAGCTCATCATTAAATTCCTCATCCTCAGGGAACTCTCCTCCATTTTCGTCCTCCATATAATCCTCCATATACAACTGAGCTCGCGCCTTGGGGCATTCATTGGCATAGTGCCCCAAATTCTGACACCGATGGCACCGAATGTTAGCCCTGTTGCTGCCCACTCTCGCCTGAGAACCTGAGGTTCCATTCGACCCTGTTGGTCTTGGAGGTACTGATGCCTGCGGCCTCGCTACTGGAGGCATAAATTTGCCCCCTGAATTCTGCCCTGAACTCTGGCCCGTAGTAAAACCCCCTCTGCTCTGAAACCCCCTGTTTCTCATCAAGCTCTTTTCCACTGCCTGAGCCCTCATATGCGCATCTCCTACGCTATCAATTCGATGCACAGCCAGTGCATCTTGGATTGGCAGCCGCAAGCCATGAAGATACATGGCTATCAATCTCGGTTCAGCCTCAATCAACCGATTTCGTGCAACCAATCGATAAAATTCAGTTGTGTACTCCTCGACGCTCCGACTACCTTGCGTCAAACCATGCAACTTCGAATACAAATCTGCTCATGGTTCGGAGGCAAAAACTCCCTGTTCATCTCCTGCTTTAGCGCTGCCCATGACGCTAATGGAGGTCTCCCATCCATATATCTACGATAGTGCTGCGCATGCCACCAAGCAGCAGCCCTATCTCTGAATCGAATTGTGACAAGCGGTACCTGCTTGTCTAAGGGCACCTCCTTCAGACGAAAAACATCATCGACCTGAAGGGTCCAATCAACATACTCGTCTGGGTTAATTCCTCCTTTAAACTCTGGAATTTCGACCCTGAAGCCTGCTTCCCACCGATTCTGATTTTCGAAATAGGGAGGTTGATCGACATACCTTGGAAGTCCAACATCAGGCCTCTGTTGCCCTCTTCGAATTGGTGGTGCCTCCAGATTTTCGAAACCCCTCTCCCTACCTCCATCAATTTCATCACGCTCCTCCACTCGAAGGGGTTGGGCACGATTCTGCACCTCCAGCCGCGCCATCATCGCCTGCATGGTTTGCATCATCTGTTGCATCACCTGGTGCTGGTCTCGCATGGCGTCTTGCATAGCATCTCTCACGGCGTCTCTCAGGGATTGATCGTTGTTCTTCTGCTCCATTGGATCAAATTTCGGTTAGGGTTGATATTTGGGTTTGGAAGGAATGGATCAAGGCGGTAATGGAAGGAATGATCAAGGCTCTGATACCAAGTTGATGCAGGGCGATATTCAAAACGCCTGCAACTCAAGAACGATCTAATCTGCGAGAAAAGAATTCGTCCAGGTTTGGTTCGAATCTTGACAAGAAAAGGGAAAAATTTCGAATTTTGATCACTCACAATCCGAAATTTAAAGGAAGAGCAATTGAATTTTCAATTCAATTGTTTTGAATCAGAAAAAAAAGAAAACATTCATCTCCATTCAAGAGAAAAAAAAAAGGAAATCTAAAACAGCGTCTTTCTTCTCTGCCTCTGACGGCCGCCCAAAACCAACTTAAATAAAAGAGATAAAACCCTAACATCATAAGTTCAGAAAATTACAACTATGCCATTAAAAACGAAAACAGGCCCAAAACTCCTATCAGACGAGCCCGGATGGCCAAAATCCACAGCAGCTCATGGCCAAAGGCAATGACTTTGAATCAGCAGTCCGTTTCCATGTGACCAGCCAAGTTTGGGCCCAGTCCGACACAGAAAATTTCAAGCCCGTTTGTTCTGCAACCTCTTGGACCTTCGTAGATTATCTGGTGTGGTCTTCCCTGACGTGGCCTGCTGACTCTGGGTTGCTGGTACAGGAACATCCAAGGACTGGTTCGACTGACCCAAACTCTGGTCCGAACTGATGTCCTCATCACCAACCCTCTCAAGCTTCAGCTTCCTTACCAAGCCAGTGGTCTACCCCTTTCTCCAATTGCTCCTTGCCGGAGCAACGGCCGTGAATCGCCCCTTAGCCAGGAGTCATCCGTTCGGCAGGCGGATTCTCGCCCGGGGCTGTCCAACGGCTGCCGGTCCTTCTAGTGTCATCAAGGAGTCCCCCGAAGAGACTGCTTCCGCTATGTCTGCTCAAGACGTAGCAAACCTGAAAGCCAAATATAGCTTTCCGTCGGACCTTCGCTTGTTCTACCCTACTCCCAATGATAGGGTAACCTCCTCCCGTTCCGGAAGGGTCGCCTTGTATGGAGCATTCTTTAAGGCCGGACTTCGGTTGCCTATCCATCCTTTCATCCTCAATCTTCTGGACCGATATTCTCTAACCCCTTCTCAGTTAGTTCCTAATTCGATCCGAACCATTGTCGGCTTTCTGGTTCTCTGTCACCTGAAAGGCATAGAGGCCAGCATCTCCCTATTCCGTAGTTTTTATACCCTCTGCAAGCAATCAGGTTGGTGGTCCTTCACCCCTAGGTCCAATAGGATCCTCAAATTGTGCCTTCCCACCTCCGTCAAAGGGTGGAAGGATAAATTCTTTTTTGCTGATATCGACGGGGTGCGCGAAAGTTGGGGGATACCCAACATTGATGCCAATAGGGATTCCTCCATCCTTCCAAGAGATCGGATGGCATTCGGGCAGCTTCTGACTGCCGATATCCCTCGGTACAATAAGCTTTTAGCCGAGGAAAACCTTTGTCTCGCCGGTTTAATTCCTTCGAGTGGTGAGCATTAGATCACTCGCCTTCTCTTTTCTTTCTCTTCTTCTTTTTTTTTTTTTAAAATTTACTGTCGGCCTTTATAGTGATGGCGCCCTCACTTCGCGAACTCAGGCAGGCAGCTACTAGGAAAAGGAAGGCTACGGGGAATGAGTCCCTTGCCGAGAGAAAGGTCGTTGTCAAGAGGACCGAAGCGGGGAGAGCCGACGCGGTAAGGGCCGACGCTGAAGGGACTGGCGTTGTGAAGCCCCTGCGCGCCAAGGTTTTGAAGAAGGGCGACCTTAAAAGGGCCGACGCTGGGGAAGCTGACACTAAACGACACATTAGCGAGGCGACCAGAGCCCATGCCGACGAGCCCGCCAAAATGGATACGGTAAGGACCGGGGCCGGCGAGAGTGTAGGGCGGAGCCAAATGGAAGGGAGATCTTCAGCTCCATCTCCTCCTATCATCCTGCTCGATCCCCTGAGCAGGTCACAAAAGCGCCGTCACCCCTGCCCGAGGCCTTGGAGACGGAGCAAGTTTCTGCATCAATAGGGCTGACTCCCATAGCTACCCTGCCCCCTGTAGGGACAACAACCGAAGCGCCTTCACCAGTCCAGGGGCCAGGTGTAGCAGAGTTAGAGATGGGATCCGCCTCCGCGGACCCCGTACCAAGGGAAAGGAGGGGCGTCGACGCTTCCTTCCAATCACTGTTGGCTAACCACAGCCGTTGGGCCGAGCGGGCCTTAGATGAAGCATATGTGGTGGAGGTGCAAGAATTTCTTCGGCATCAAAAGAGAGCCACCTTTTTCCGCGAGGTGTCTGTGGCACATCTCTGGGTGAGCCTCTGCTCCATTATCGTTTTTTCTCTTGGTTTCATTGTTTTACTTTGCTTTTTACTGTCGACATTCCCTTTAGGCATTGAACTCTCTGATCGCCATGAAGAATCTTTGGACCCTGAGTGATACCGCTATCGACCAGGCGCGGGAGGAGATGTTATCACTCCAACCCCAGGCAGAAAGGGAGGAAATGGCTTTGGAGGATACCCGGGCCACCCTAAAGAGCGAAGTCGATACCACCCGGCTGAGAGCCGAGAAGGCCGAGTATGCGCTGGAAGTTGCCCAGCGTCGGGCAGCCAATGAGCTGGATAACGCTCAGGTGGCCGAAGAAAAGCAGAGGATGGCCGAGGAAAAGCAGAGGATGGCCGAGGAGAGGCTGAAGGTGGTGGAATCGGAAATGTGCATCTTGAAGACTCGATTCGATTCTGCCTCCATTGAGATAGAAGCAGCCAAAGAGGCCACCCGCTAGTCCGACGCCAAGGTTATCGATTTGGAGGCTGCGGTGACTGAGGCCAAGAGGGAGACCGTCGAGTCCAAGCAGAGAGCCCTTGAGGCGGAGAAAAGAGCTGCAGAGGCCGTAGAGGCTTTCAGAAAGTCTAAAGTCTTTGATAAGGAGCTAGTCGAATCGTCGGCGTTTGCTTATAATGCCGGCTTTCAAGATTGCAAGGCCAAAATTCAAGAACTCTACGACCTGGAGGACATTGAAGGGCTGCAGCTAGATGATATCTCTGAAGACGATGACAACCCCAAATAACCCTTAGTAGCTCTAGTTTTTTTTTTGTATTGCTCTAAGTCCGACTTAGGTCGGCAATTTTGTAACATTTTAGTCATCAATGAAAGTTTTAACCGTCACTACGTGCCCTTGGTTATAATCAATTTTAATTGTGTAAGCTGTCGTGAACCACCAACCAATGGTGCTTCGTTAGATAGGTTGGGTGAAACGCGATTGTTCACCCAAAACATTGTGACAAATTACCGATGAAAGGAGCCAGTTTTGTGCTGACGCGGGGAGCCGGTATTTTGTGCCGATGCGGAGCCGGTCTTTTGTGCCAACGCAGAGCCGGTCTTTTGTTTGCCATCGCGGAGCCCGTCTTTTGTGCCGACGCAGAGATGGTCCTTTGTGCCATCGCGGAGACGGTCTTTTGTTTGCCATCGCGGAGCCGATCTTTTGTGCCGACGCGGAGACGGTCCTTTGTGCCATCGCGGAGACGGTCTTTTGTGCCGAAGCGGAGACGCTCCTTTGTGCCGTCGCAGAGACAGTCTTTTGTGCCATCGCGGAGATGCTCCTTTGTGCCGTCGCAGAGACGGTCTTTTGTGCCGTCGCGGAGATGGTCCTTTGTGCCGTTGCGAAGACGGTCTTTGTGCCGTCACGGAGACGGTCTTTATTGCCGGTGCGGAACCGGTCTTTGTTGCCAGTGCAAAACCGGTCTTTTGTGCCATCGCGGAGACGGTCCTTTGTGCCATCGCGGAGACGGTCTTTGTTGCCGGTGCGGAACCGGTCTTTGTTGCCGGTGCAGAACCGGTCTTTTGTGCCGACGTGGAGCCGGTCTTTTGTGCCGACGCGAAGTCGATCTTCAAGTGCCGACGCGAAGTCGGGCTAAGTGCCAACGCGAAGTCGGTCTTCAAGTGCCGACGCAAAGTCTGGCTAAGTGTCGACACGGAGTCGGTCTTCAAGTGCCGATGTTGAGTCGGTCTTCAAGTGCCGATGCGAAGTCGGTCTTCAAGTGCCGACGCAAAGTCGGACTAAGTGCCGACGCGGAGTTGGTCTTCAAGTGCCGACGTGAAGTCGGTCTTCAAGTGCCGACTCAAAGTCGATCTTCAAGTGCCGACGCGAAGTCGGGCTAAGTGCCGATGCGAAGTCAGTCTTCAAGTGCCGATGCGAAGTCGGGCTAAGTGCCGACACGGAGTTGGTCTTCAAGTACCGACGTTGAGTCAGTTTTCAAGTGCCGATGCAAAGTCGGTCTTCAAGTGCCGACGCGAAGTCGGGCTAAGGGCCGACGCGGAGTCGGTCTTCAAGTGCCGACGCTGAGTCGGGCTAAGTGCCGATATGGAGTCGGCCTTCAAGTGCCGACGCAAAGTCGGGCTTCTGATGCTGACGCTGAGTCGGGTTAGTGCCGACGCGGAGTCGGGCTTCTGGTGCCGAGGGGACTCGAGCTTGGAGTGCCAACGCGGAGTCGGGCTTCTGGATGGCTAAAAGTAACCAGCAATGCGGTGCAAGTGTATAATTTAAACAAAGGTATTACCCGATTGGCCGTTGACCGCTGATATAGAGTTGAAGTCGATGGGGCTGAGATGAAGCTGTTGAGGCTGTGACGAAGCCGCTGAGGCAAAGTTGAGGCCGTCGAGAGCCTTTTGAACCTCGAAAGGTGACTCGAGAGTCGCTGTGATGGGACCATGCTTGGGAGCCTTTAACCCCGGAGGGTGACCTGAGGGTGCTGGGACCAGGCTCAGGTTCCTTTTGAACCCCAAAGGGTGACCTGAGAGTCGCCGTTATGGGACCATGCTCGGGAGCCTTTAACCCCGGAGGGTGACCTGAGGGTGCTGGGACTAGGCTCAGGTTCCTTTTGAACCCTGAAGGGTGACCCGAGAGTCGCTGTGATGGGACCATGCTCGGGAGCCTTTAACCCCGAAGGGTGACCTGAGGGTGCTGGGACCAGGCTCAGGTTCCTTTTTAACCCCGAAGGGTGACCCGAGAGTCGCTGTGATGGGACCATGCTTGGGAGCCTTTAACCCCGGAGGGTGACCTGGTTTGAAGTTGTTTGGCTTTGAGCTTTTCTTCTTTTCTTCTTTTCCTCTTCTCCTTGCTGGGTTGAATCAAGCCTCAGCTCCGATTCCTCACAGTAGATGCAGTTGAGAAGATTGAAAAGTTGGTCTTTTTCTTCTAGTTGAGAATCCTCCAATTTTTTCACTATTTGAATGGCTTGGATTCTTCTTTGAGCTTTGTGGAGTGGAAGGATTTGAATTTGAAAGCTCCTCTCTTGGATATAAGGCTCAAGACTTCTCGGATTTTGAGTTTTGATTTTTGTCTATCCGTTTCTTTTTTTTTTTTCAAACGGTTGTTTTTCCCCCTTTTTATAGATTCATTTTTGGGTGAAAATCTAGCTGTTGGAGTATACCTTGAAGGATTTTTCATTCATAAAAAATAGCCGTTAGATGTCAGAAATCAAAATATTACCGTTAGAGTTGATCTGGCATTTTTAATTTTTCGTCCAAGTGGGTTGGAGTCGGCTCCAACTTTTCAGGTGTCGGCTCCCGAATATTGTAGGTGTCGGCTCCAGGATGCTCAAAAAATTAATGTTCTATCCCCGCATCGGAGTCGGCTCCAGACACTGTAAGTGTCAACTCTGAAACTTTAGGTATCGGCTCCGAAACTCTAGGTGTCAGCTCCGGACCGTATCAAAAATTAGATTAAAATTGAATGGCCATGGGGTCGGCTCTTGATATTCTAGGTGTCGACTCCAAGCTCTGAAACTTTGAAATCTCTTATTTGTATTTGATTCAAAATTCATTTCTTAATTCCTTTAAATTGATCAAATAAATTTAAGTCCTGAAACACTTATAAAATCCATTAGTAATCAAATAAATATACTCAATTCCTTTATTAATCATCAAAATCAATAAATGGATCAACACTGCCTTTAAGCTATCTTCATAAAGAAAGATCCCGCTCTCCAGCTCTTGCGAGACCTTATGCTCGGTCTCCGGCAGCCGCAAAATGACATCCGAGGGAATGCCTTATTTCTGAAGTATTCTCCCCAAATCCTCAGCAATAATCTCTAAAACCATGTCACTAGGCCTCACCATGATGTTGGTTGAAAGAAACGCCGAGCGAGGTTACAAAGAAAACATGGGAACAAGATTCTCCTAGAAGAAACAAAAGAGCGCTGCGAACGAAAATGACTTTGTTACGACTTTGTTTCTCCCCAAAGGTTACCGCCTCAAAGAGAAGATAAGGCATTTTAATTGAGACACCCGGAACCGCCACTGCAAGTGCCATGAAAATCGGGATTTGATACGTGGCGTTTCCCCAACCTTTGCCCCTAAGAAATGACAGATTCATCCCGTAAAGGCATGGTGGCCGTGCAGCATTAATTAGGGCATCATTACGCAGGCTGTCAAATCCAGACCCCTCCATTCAGATCGTGCCACTTGGAGTTATACTCCCTACGCCCGAACCTACGCTTCGAACTAGGGAGTGGGGGGCATGTGTTGAGAGGTAAAATCGTAGTTGCATTAATAATCGTGTAAGGGGTTAGGATCAGCCCTGACTCCTACTTGCTGTGCAATACCCGTTAGAGATGAATCAGCCTCAGTTGATCGAGGCATTTAGCCCCTCGGCGAGCCAAGGATTCCCAAGGCGTGGATCACATCTTTCGGTTTAGCCAAGCTATAACATCTCTCGGCCTCAGCCAAGCTATTGACATCCCTCGGCCTCACCCGAGCTATTGACGTCTCTCGGCCTCATCCGAGCTATTAACATCTCTCGGCCTCAGCCGAGCTATTCCCATCTCTTGGCCTCAATCGAGCTATAACATATCTCGGCCTCAGTCGAGCTATTCCTATCTTTCGGCCTCAACCGAGCTATCCCTGTCTCTCGGCCTCCGCCGAGCTACTCCTATTCACCATGCCCTGGCCAGACCCGGGCACTCAAGCACCTCTGTCGAATCCGGCGCGGGAGAGTTCAAACAAAAATCATACCCAAGAGTGGCCTATAGCCCTGGAGCCTACATAGTCGCCGAATCCCAAGCATCGACCAGCTCTCCCAGCCATCGATCCTCTAACAAACAAGATACAAATCTTACTGATCTCATAACAAACTGGATTCGAATCCTAACGACTTTTGAACCCACGACGCCCCCAAGGAATCAGGTAATCCTATATAAATAGAATCGTCTTTCGACTTCTCAGGTATGCGCACTTGCCTATTGGCCCACTTTTTATCTCCCTCTTGCTCACCCCTTTCCGCCATTAATGCTCTGCTCAGAGCTCTCGAGAGGCCACCCCTGGAGAGACTCTTCAGCGAGAGCCTTCTCCTCACATTTGTTGATTGCTGATCCTCGCTGACTTGAGCGTCGGAGGGTCTTCCGTGGAGGGCCACCCCCAACGCCTCTCGCGTGAGGATTGTTTTACAGGTCCGTTCAGGAAGGAGTCTATCTTGAAGTCCGATCACGTTCGAGTCGAAGGACAGATTTCAGCAACAATAGATGAAGATTAGAAAACTTATCATATGGAGGTGCATGAGAGAGAGGAGGTGATAGCGCACACGGCGGAGATGGGATCGCTCTCTCTTGGTGGGGCACGAGGAGGGGATGGCTGGGAGGATGAGCATGGAAGTTTCGTACCTTTTTTCAAATTGATTCGGACTTATCCGCCGGCCGGGTCTTTCCGTGTCCCATGCGCGGGCGGGCACAACCCAACCCCCCGGCCCCGGGTCTTCGTACGGTGAAGGGGAGACAGTGGATAAGGTCTCCACGTCCTTGCCACGTAGCCCTCCCCTTGGTCTCTAATACTGTTAGGCATAGCCTTCACCAAAATTACAACAAATGTCCTCCTAGTTTTATTATTGCATCTGCGTAGCGTTAGTTTATCGTTAAAAAGGCAAAATCTTCTTCTAATTTCTCGTCCTCTCACGCTCTTATCGTTGTGGGCCACAAAACGCGCGTGTGCTCTCGAGGAGTTTGACCGCTTTGAAACAAATGCGGCCCTATGGATGCTTGCTTGCTGTAGGGTGATCTTCGATGTCCCTATTCATAACGACATTAGAAAAGAACTTATAGATGGAATATTTAATGGCCTGTTGGGGGGTAAAATCGTCATTGCATTGATATCCATGCGAGGCGGCTAAGGCTGACCTCCTCCCGGGCTTTCGTAGCTCGGCCTCCTCCGGGCTTCCGTAGCTCGGCCTCCTCCGGGCTTCCTAGCTCGGCCTCCTTCCGGGCTTCCGTAGCTCGGCTTAGCTACCCAGCGGTCCACGCCCTGACGTCTACCTCCGCGGAACCTGACGCGGGAGAGCTTAAGCTTACCCGAGCAGCACCTTAGGCAAGGAATCATGTTGAGACGTGGCCTAAGACCTATTGTAACCGCCCCAGGTCTACTCACCCAGATCCCAAGACATCGAAGGAGCTCTCCCAGCCGTCGATCCCTTAACAGACAAGGCGTGGATTCTAACGGCCCCACAACGGCCTGATTCTGTCTACCCCCGTATCGTAACAACCTCAGAACCTTCCAGAAGATGCTCAAGTCCCCAGGTGACAGTCTATAAATATCAGATTGGCAGATTCCCTCAGGTACGCGACTCTGTACGCACACCTCCACTCTCACTCTCCTCTCTCGCCGGGAGCTCGTCGGCGCTCCTGCCCTTTGGAGCCTCCGATTGGCCGCCCCGGAGAGGTCTCCCGGAGAGATCCACCTCCTCATTATCTGGTTGATCGCCGATTCCTTCCCCACTGACTTGAGCGTCGGAGGGTCTTCCGCGGAGGACCACCCCCAGCGTCCCTCCGCGTGTGGGCTTCTTTTGCAGGTCCGCCGCACCCCCTCTTCCCGGAGATCGACCGCGCCCGAGTCGGAGGACGGATTTCCGGCGGCAACAGATTGGCGCTAGAGGAAGGGTCCTCAAGTCCCATTAAAACTTGAAAAAAGGAGACAAGGATCTTAATCCGGAGAAGAACCTCTCTGATGGCCAACCGGAAGAGAGCAACCTCTGATGCCCAAGATCAGGTCGCCTCCCAGAGGCCTGATCCGACTGGCGCCACAGCGCCACAACCCCCGCCTGTCGAGACTCCGTCGCCGCCTGCCATTCCGGTGACCCAGGACCAGTTTGCTACGCTGGTCCAGCAAGTCCAGGCTCTTACCCACCTGGTCAGGAGCGCCTTACGGCTCCTCCTGCTTCGCATCCCCAGAAAGAAGCGGCGACTTCTTCTTCGCCGGCAACCTCCTCCTCTGATCCGCATGAATCAGCGGATCCCCCGCATCGCCCCAAGGGGGACAAACCGGTCCCTCGAACCGGTTACGATAGAGATCCTCCCAGATCTCGGCGAGCCCGCTCCCTCTCTCCGGCGACGTCTCACCATGATTCGACGCCATCCTTGCGGTTCTCGCGCCCAGCCCCTCCTCTAGCCGGTGAGGAGGAGATCCGCCGTCAGATCCAAGAAATGCGTCAGGAGCTGGACGCCGCCAAGCAGATCCATCTGCCCCAGCCCAAAGCAGAGCAGGGCATCCCTTTCTCTAAGGGAATCATGGAGGAAGTGATTCCCTCCCACGTTAAGCTGCCAACCGTCGAGCCCTATCACGGCTCCACTGATCCGGACGACCATCTCAGCAGCTTCCGGTCAATAATGATGTTCCACGGAGCATCTGATGCGATCCTCTGCCGAGCCTTCCCATCCACCCTCAGAGGATCCGCCCGAACCTGGTTCAACGCCTTGAAACCGGGTTCCATTGATTCATTCGACGAGCTGAGCCACCTTTTTATTGGCCAGTTCGTCAGCAGCCGCCGCCACCGACGGAGATCCGACTCCCTCTCCGAAGTCAAGCAAAGAGAGGGGGAGTCCTTGAGAAATTATCTTGGCCGTTTCAACAAGGCCATGTTGGAGGTGGACCACCTTAATCATGAGGTGGCTATGTCCGCCCTAGCGGGGGGAGTTTCAAAGGAGAGCGACTTCTATCTGGCGATGGAGGTCAGCTACCCCCCATGTTTGTCTGATATGATGGCCCTTGCGGACAAGTACGCCAGGGTCGAGGAGTCGCGGAGAGTGGCCCGCGCTGAGCAAGCAAGAAAGAAGCAGGAGCCCAAAGCTCCCGACAGACACCGCCCTGTCCGTCGGCCAAGTCCGCCCCGCCGTCCAAGAGTCCCTCCGCTGCCGCCAAGGAATCGCTCCCGGAGTCCTCCCAGGCGATTCGATCGCTATACTCCGCTGACTGTGCCCCGAGCGCAGATCCTCATGGAGATAGAGCGCCAGCTTCCCCGACCAGTACCTCTCCGAGGGAACCCGACCCGAAGAGATCCCGCCAAGTACTGCCGCTACCATAGGGAGCATGGTCATGACACTGAAGAATGCTGGCAGCTGAAGAACGAGATCGAGAGACTGATTCGGCGGGGACGGTTGGACCAGTTCAGAAGAGCACCCGAGCCGCAGCAACAAGGAGGTGATCGCCAGCCCGAGCTCCCACAACTCCCTCCTCCACCAAATCCGCCTGTGGTTGGCCGTATCAACATGATTGAGGAGGCCGGCGGATCGAGCTCCAGGGGCAACGGTGATGCACCGGTGCCAAAGAAGGCGCGCACGGGCGAACTTTCCTTTTCTGATGATGATCTTCTTGGGATACAGCTTCCCCACGATGACGCACTTGTTGTATCCCTTAACTTGAACAATATGATGTAAGCCGATCCTCGTCGATAGTGGAAGTTCGGTAAACGTTTTGTACCTCGGTGTGTTTGCCAGGATGAAATTGCTCATGGAAAACCTTCGAGCCGTGGATTCCACCCTGATGGGATTCACCGGCGACGTCATCGTCCCAGAAGGAATCGTCACCCTGACGGTCCGCGCGGGAACCTGGCCCCTTGTAGCCATTGTTCAGACCGATTTCTTGGTGACCGACCTCAGGTCCCCATACAACGCCATATTCGGCAGGCCGGGTCTATGTCCCTCAAGGCGGTAGTCTCCATCCCGCATCTATCTATGAAGTTCCCTACCGAGCAAGGAGTTGGCGTGGTTCGGGGAAGTCAAGCCATGGCTCGGCAATGTTTCGTCACGAGCCTTCAGTCCAGAATGCCCGAAGTTGACGGGCTAGACGCTCGTGAGGACTTCGCCGAACAACGGGGGAACCGGCGGAAGAACTGGAAGAAGTACCGCTAGACGAAGCTCGGCCCGACCGAACCATAAGGATCGGGTCGCTACTCGAAGGAGAGCCTCGTCGCGAGCTGATCAGATTCCTCCAAAGCAATGCGGACATCTTCGCCTGGACCGCCTCTGACATGCCAGGGATTGACCCCGAGGTCCTCGTCCATCGCCTCAATGTGGACGAGATGCACAGGCCTGTTAAGCAGAAGAAGAGAAGCTTCGCCCCAGAACGGCAAAAAGCCATTGAAGAGGAGGTCGACAAACTCATCAAAGCCAATTTTGTCCGAGAGGTGAATTACCCAAGTTGGTTGTCAAATGTCGTCATGGTGAAGAAGTCGAATGGCAAATGGAGGATCTGCATCGACTTCACCGACCTCAACAAGGCATGCCCAAAGGATAGCTTCCCCCTCCCTCGGATCGACCAGCTCGTGGACGCCACCTCAGGCCACCAAATGCTGTCATTCATGGATGCCTATTCGGGCTACAATCAGATCCGGATGGCCCCCGAAGATGAAGAAAAGACCGCCTTCATAACCGACCGAGGTACCTACTGTTACCGAGTTATGCCTTTCGGTCTTAAAAATGCAGGAGCGACCTACCAGCGGCTGGTCAACAAGGTGTTCAAGGAGCAAATCGGCCGGAACATGGAGGTGTACGTAGATGATATGCTGGTCAAAAGCAAGGAAGCGCTGCGGCATGTTGAGGACCTCGCGGAGAGCTTTGCCACGCTGCGCAAATATGGAATGAAGCTCAACCCAACCAAGTGTGCTTTCGGCGTCAATTCCGGGAAATTCCTCGGCTTCATGGTCTCCCAGCGGGGTATCGAGGCTAACCCTCAGAAGATTCAAGCTCTCCAACAAATGGCGCCCCCAGCGTCTATTAAGGAGGTCCAGCGCTTAACCGGGAGGATAGCGGCCCTTAACCGCTTCGTGGCTCGGTCAGCCGAGAGATGCCTCCCCTTCTTCAAAACTCTCCGATCGGCCAAAAATTTCCAGTGGACTCCTGAGTGCCAGAAATCATTTCAAGATCTCAAGAAGTACCTCGGCTCGCCTCCGCTTCTCAGTAGTCCGATCCCGGGAGAGACTTTATTTCTGTACCTGGCCGTTTCGAGGGCGCAGTTTGCTCGGTGCTAGTCAAAGAAGAAAGCAAAATCCAGAGGCCGATCTACTATGTGAGTAGGCTGCTCCGCGATGCGGAGACGAGGTACACCAGGATTGAGAAGATAGTGCTGGCTTTGATCACCTCGGTCCGGAAGCTACGGCCTTATTTTCAAGCACATTCAGTGACGGTCCTCACCGATCAACCCATCAAGGCGGTGGTCCACCGTCCAGAAACATCGGGGAGGATGACCAAATGGGCCGTCGAACTAAGCGAGCATGACATACATTTTCAACCTCGCCCGGCCATCAAAGCCCAAGTGCTGGCCGATTTCCTCCTCGAGTGTACCATCCCAGAAGACGGCTCTACCCCAGAAAATCCCGAAGGACCAAAGCCTGAAGCTCGGTGGCTCCTTCACGTCGATGGGTCGTCCAATGCCCATCACTCCGGTGCGGGTCTAGTCTCACCAGCCCAGAGGGAATGATCTTCGAATATGGCGTCCGATTCTCCTTCCCGGCTTCCAACAACGAAGCCGAGTACGAGGCCCTGTTAGCTGGTCTCCGGATCGCCCGCAACCTGAAGGTGGAAAAGCTTAACGCCTTCACCGACTCTCAGCTGGTGGCCGGCCATGTGCGGGGAGAGTTTGAAGCCCGAGAACCCAACATGATCCGATATCTCCAAGAGGTGCGCGGCCTACTTCCCCATTTTGCCGAGTTTGAAATTGTTCAAATTCCTAGATCGGAAAACGCCCGTGCCGACCTACTCTCCCGATTGGCAACCGCGGAGACGATGGATGCTGAACAAAAATTCCATCTGGAGACTCTGGAAAAGCCGAGTATCATGGAAGCCGATCGGGTGATGCAAATCGAGGCCGAACCATCCTGGTTCGACCCTATCCTCAACTATCTCAAAGAAGGGTCGCTCCCATCCGACCGAAGAGAGGCCAGGAAATTGAAGCTGCAGGCGACCCACTATGTATTGATTGACAGCCAACTTTACAAGCGGTCTTTTTCTATGCCGCTGCTCAGATGCCTCCGCCCATCCGAGGCGAACTATGCTCTACGAGAGGTACATGAAGGGATTTGCGGCAACCATCTGGGAGCCGGTCCCTATGCCACAAGGTGCTACGGCAAGGCTATTACTGGCCGACCATGCAGAAAGACGCGGACGACCTAGTCCGAGCCTGTGACGCCTGCCAGAGACATTCAAGCATCCAGAGGCTCCCTTCCGCCGAGCTAGTTTCTATATCCTCCGCCTGGCCCTTTGCCAAGTGGGGGATGGACATCCTCGGCCCATTCCCGCTGGCGACGGGACAGCGGAAATTCTTATTTGTCGCCATTGACTACTTCACCAAGTGGGTTGAAGCGGAAGCAGTTGCGCAAATCACCGAAGCACGGGCCAGAGACTTTGTATGGAGGTCCATCGTCTGCCGGTTCGGCCTCCCCCACACCATAATCACCGATAACGGTAAGCAGTTCGACAATTCCAAGTTCCGCCAATTCTGCGAGGAACACGGAATCCGTCACCACCTTACTTCGGTCGGGCACCCACAAGCCAACGGAGCGGCCGAAGTGACCAACAGGACTCTCCTCCAAGGAATCAAAGCTCGCCTCTCCAGAGCCCAAGGCAGGTGGGCGGATGAGCTACACCATGTCTTATGGGCCTATCGCACCACCCCGAGATTCCGACGGGCGAGACTCCATTTCGAATGGCTTTTGGCACGGAGGCCGTCATCCCTGTGGAAATAGGCCTCCCATCTTTGCGGGTGGAGAGTTATTCAGAGGAAGCCAGCAACGAGCAACTCCGCACCAACCTCGACTTGGTAGAGGAAGTCAGAGAAAAAGCCCGAATCAGGACGGCTGCTTATCAACAGAGGGTGGCTCGGTACCATGCCTCCAGGGTCAAGGGGAAAACCTTCCTACCCGGCGACCTCGTCCTCCGAAAAGCTTCTGTATCCAAACCGCTGGAGCAAGGAAAGCTGGCGCCGAACTGGGAGGGTCCGTACCAAATCACGGAGATCATTGGGCCGGGAACCTACAAGCTGCAGGATCTCGATGGGAAATCCGTCCCCCGAACGTGGAACTCGGACAACCTCCGCAAATACTATCAATAGGGTATGTCCTTTATGCTTCGCCAGTTATCTATTTTCCCGCAACTTGCTGTGTGAATCGATTATGCACCATATTGCCATAAATCATAAAAGGAAATAGATGCTGCTTACCAATCCTCGGTACAACCGAGTTATCTGCCTGGACAGGAAATCTCCGAACCTTGGCAGGGCCAAGTAAAACAAATCTCCGAACCTTGGCAGGGCCGAACCTCGAGCAACAAATCTCCGAACCTTGGCAGGGCCAAGTAAAACAAAGTCTCTCGAACCTCGGCTGGGCCGAGCAACAAATCTCCGAACCTTGGCAGGGCCAAGTAAAACAAAGTCTCCGTCTCCGAACCTTGGCAGGGCCAAGTAAAACAAAGTCTCCGAACCTCGGCTGGGCCGAGCAACAAATCTCCGAACCTTGGCAGGGCCAAGTAAAACAAAGTCTCCGAACCTCGGGCAGGGCCGAGCAACAAATCTCCGAACCTTGGCAGGGCCAAGTAAAACAAAGTCTCCGAACCTCGGCTGGGCCGAGCAACAAATCTCCGAACCTTGGCAGGGCCAAGTAAAACAAAGTCTCCGAACCTTGGCAGGGCCAAGTAAAACAAAACCAGCAACAAAACCTCTAAAACAAATCTCCGAGGGCAGGGCCAAGTAAAACAAAGTCTCTCGAACCTTGGCAGGGCCAAGTAAAACAAAGTCTCCGAACCTCGGCAGGGCCGAGCAACAAATCTCCGAACCTTGGCAGGGCCAAGTAAAACAAAGTCTCCGAACCTAGCAACAAATCTCCGAACCTTGGCAGGGCCAAGTAAAACAACTCCGAACCTCGGCTGGGCCGAGCAACAAATCTCCGAACCTTGGCAGGGCCAAGTAAAACAAATCTCCGAACCTCGAGCAACAAATCTCCGAACCTTGGCAGGGCCAAGTAAAACAAATCTCCGAACCTTGGCAGGGCCAAGTAAAACAAAGTCTCCGAACCTCGGCTGGGCCGAGCAACAAATCTCCGAACCTTGGCAGGGCCAAGTAAAACAAAGTCTCCGAAGGGGCAGGGCCAAGTAAAACAAAGAACCTTGGCAGGGCCACAAATCTCCGAACCTTGGCAGGGCCAAGTAAAACAAAGTCTCCGAACCTCGGCTGGGCCGAGCAACAAATCTCCGAACCTTGGCAGGGCCAAGTAAAACAAAGTCTCCGAACCTCGGGCAGGGCCAAGTAAAACAAAGTCTCCAACTCCGAACCTTGGCAGGGCCAAGTAAAACAAAGGGCTCCGAACCTCGAGCAATCTCCGAACCTTGGCAGGGCCAAGTAAAACAAATCTCCGAACCTCTGGAACCTCTCCGGGCAGGGCCAAGTAAAACAAAGAACCTTGGCTCAAAACCTCGGCTGGGCCGAGGAACCTTGGCAGGGCCAAGTAAAACAAAGTCTCAAAGTGGAACCTCGAGCAACAAATCTCCGAACCTTGGCCAAGTAAAACAAAGTCTCCGAACCAGGGAAAACAAAGTCTAAAACCTCCGAACCTCGGCTGGGCCGAGGGGCCCAAGTAAAACAAAGTCTCCGAACCTTTCTCCGAACCTTGGCAGGGCCAAGTAAAACAAAGTCTCCGAACCTCGGTGGGCCGAGCAACAAATCTCCGAACCTTGGCAGGGCCAAGTAAAACAAAATCTCCGAACCTTGGCAGGGCCAAGTTCTCCGAACCTCGGCTGGGCCGAGCAACAAATCTCCGAACCTTGGCAGGGCCAAGTAAACAAAGTCTCCGAACCTAGCAACAAATCTCCCTTGGCAGGGCCAAGTAAAACAAAGTCTCCGAACCTCGGCAGGGCAGGGCCAAGTAAAACAAAGTCTCCGAACCTCGGCTGGGCCGAGCAATCTCCGAACCTTGGCAGGGCCAAGTAAAACAAAGTCTCCGAACCTCGGCTGGGCCGAGGGCCAAGGTTAAAGGAACCTTGGCAGGGCCAAGTAAAACAAAGTCTCCGAACCTTTCTCCGAACCTTGGCAGGGCCAAGTAAAACAAAGTCTCCGAAAGGAACCTTTAAATGAACCTTTCTCGAATGAGCCATTAAAACCATTCGGGCCCCCAGCGAAAGGTCTAGCCTCGACCAAAGCCGAACGGCCCCCAGACAGTCCCCGAAGGACTTCGCCCGGTTTGAAAACGGGCGCCAAACGAAAACCATCGGCATGCAAAAAAATGCCACCATCGGCAGAATTCCCCAAGAGGCTATAAAGCCTCACATAACCGGCCAAGGGCCCCAGGCTGGGCCGGAAATTCTCCCTAGCAGTAGAAAACCTTTGGGCGACCCCCCTATAACTCGTCATTCGAAATATCTACGATTAATACGCAGGGCGATGGGACCAGACCGACACCCAAGTCCGTCGAGCGTATCAAGGTAATCATTCTCAAAGAAGAAAGAAATTCTGAAAGCGGGTCTATTTTCCATTTAAACGAGAAGGAGCTACTGCGAGGCACAAAAAGAGACACGGAAAAACAAAAGCAAAAACGGGAGCGGGCAGAGGCCCTGGAGTCAGTCGCCCCCAGAGGCCAGTAACTCCTCCAGGCGCCCCGCCAGGTCGGCCACCTGCTGACGGAGGGACACGATCTCCTCCTCTTGCCGGTCCATTATCCGGCGTAAGGTTTCCGCCTCCCGACCGAGACATCCAAGAGTTCTTCGGCGGTCCTCGCAAGCTGCTCATTGATTGCAAGGCCCGACGCAGGGTCAGCCCATCGACGGTAACGGAGGTACTCCTCCCCTCCGAGTACGGCAGGCCGTTGACCGAGGAATACGAATCACTTGACGATCGCGCTGGAGAGGCCATTCTTTTTCGGAGCTCAGACCGAGGGATGGCCGAAACCAATCCCCCTCGGTCATATTTATACCCGCCAGGAAGGTATCCCGATCGGCCGCGCCGCGAACGCGATCCATGAGAGTTTGCCACGTGTCACCGTTCTAATGCATGAGGAATCCGAAGAGTCGCGCCATATCCCGAGTAAGATCGATAGCGCGAACAGACTGTTCGGGGGTTCCCCAGGCGAACACTTTCCAATCTGTCGCCCCCTGCATTAAATACATTCGGCGCTTCCCCGAGCCGCTTAATACCACCCCTTTCTCGGAAAACGTGGAAGTCCGCCGCTCGGCCGATAGCTCGCCCCCTCGGAAAGAGTAGCATCGCCAATAAATGCATGACAACACGCCGCCCGTTCCGCTCGGGCGCCCCCTTTTATTAAGCGCCACGTGGGCCTAACACTATGGCCTACAATGGCAGCTGAACCGCTCCCTCCGAGCTACGATAATCTCCGAACCTCGGCAGAGCCGAGCTACCAATTCTCCAAATCTCGGCAGGGCCGAGCTATAAAATTCTCCGGCAGGGCCGGCAGGGCCGAGCTATAAAATTCTCCGAACCTCGGCAGGGCCGAGCTACCAATTCTCCAAACTCGGCAGGGCCGAGCTATAAAATTCTCCGAACCTCGGCAGGGCCGAGCTACCAGTTCTCCAAACCTCGGCAGGGCCGAGCTATAAAATTCTCCGAACCTCGGCAGGGCCGAGCTACCAGTTCTCCAAACCTCGGCAGGGCCGAGCTATAAAATTCTCCGAACCTCGGCAGGGCCGAGCTACCAGTTCTCCAAACCTCGGCAGGGCCGAGCTATAAAATTCTCCGAACCTCGGCAGGGCCGAGCTACCAGTTCTCCAAACCTCGGCAGGGCCGAGCTATAAAATTCTCCGAACCTCGGCAGGGCCGAGCTACCAGTTCTCCAAACCTCGGCAGGGCCGAGCCACAAAATCCTCCGAACCTCGGCAGGGCCGAGCTACAGAATCCTCGAACCTTGGCAGGGCCAAGTAAAATGTTCTCCGAACCTTGGCAGGACCAAGTAAGACGTTCCCCGGAACTCGAAACTTGACTATCCCAAGTAGCTGGCCCCTTTCACCATGACGAGAAGGGTGCGGATTCCCTAAGCTTCGGCCAGGACCGACCTACGGTAAACCGAGCTCCAATAAAAGCGGAGCACAAAAGTGCCAGACTCCTGACCCAAGCAAGGAGCGTATTTTGCCAAACGGTCTACGAATCGCCGAATACGAACCTCGATTAGTTCGGATGGCGTGAAGTCCTCGTCTAAGGACAAACAGAACGCTTTTGACCCCACAAATAACAATAGCGAAAAGCTCGGCACAAGAAAAGATAGAGGTCAAAAAACAGAATATAACTCTCTTTATTGCCGATCATGATCAATTACAAATGCCTCACAGGCGTTACAAGAGCATTGAAATGCATAAAATAAAGGCAAATACAAAACTCGGGCAACCAGACAGCCGTAATCGCGTCCCAGTTGGTTAGGACCGATAATTGCCCATCGACACGGACCAATAGTTGCGACTGGCCCCAAGTCGGGACGATATCTCGGCGACCCAACCGGGATATCTGGACGGCCATCCCAGACCACCCAACCGGGGACGTACTGCCGCTCCATGCCATGGCTCAATGACAAGGAGTCGGCGAATGAGGCACTCTCACCCCCTCACCAAGCGGCTGATCCCGGGAGTCCGAACCAGGGGAGGAGGTGAAATACACACAAACCATGGGAGGCCCGCATGCACTTCCGACCCTGCGTCTCCGAGCAGGAGCTGCAGAGGTCACACAGGAAGCGCATATGTGCGCTCTCCGTATGATCTCTGCGCCCCCCATGTGCGCTCTCCATATGATCTCGGGACTCGTCCCCTAAGGGCGAGCCATCCTCCAGCTGCTCCCCGGTCGCCCCAGCTATCCGGCGGCAAGGAGCCCATGAAAGGAAAAGTCGATCCTCCCACTCGTAGCGACAGAGAAATGAGCATAGTAAAAGCTCTGGCGAGAAAAGAAACTTTGGGGATAACCAGATGAGACCCCCTTTTCCCTTTTATAGGCGGAAATGGACCAGGAAAAGCCACCCAGGCTGCGTCCCGAGATTTAAATTTCCAAGTAGTACTTCCACGTGGTCTCCCAAGATTGGCGCCCCACTGCGCGCCAAACCCACCGCCCGAACCAGGACGTGTACGAAGATCCCCTCCTGATCCCGAATCACAGTCATTAAATGCAGGAAATCGTCCGCTGACACTTCGAAAACCGGCGGGCTCATAAAATCGTCCTTCGAAAAGTACTGTCCAATAGTGGACGGTTGCGTGCGCATCATAACGAGGCAACCTGCGTTGGAAAAGAGCACATTTCGGAAAGCTCTGATGCAGCTTTATGCCCCCCACTGTGCCGTACCACCGTTTCTAGTAAAATAAAAACCGAATCGCCTGCGGGACAGCGAGACACTGGCAGGATGGCAGGAACCACGCCGACCTGTTTTCGCTCGTCGGCCCTAGCCGACCTATTCCTTCTGTCGGCCCACGCCGACCTATTTTCGCCCTCGGCTCTAACCGACCTATTTTATCTGTCGGCCCTAGTCGACCCACTTTACCTGTCGGCCCACGCCGACCTACTTTTGTCCGTCGGCCCTAGCCGACTTATTTCATTCATCGGCCCCAGCCGACCTAATTTTCTGTCGGCCCCTAGCCGACCCACTTTATCGTGGCCCACGCCGACCTACTTTTGTCCGTCGGCCCTAGCCGACTTATTTCATTCATCGGCCCCAGCCGACCTAATTTGTCTGTCGGCCCTAGCCGACCCACTTTATCCGTCGGCCCATGCCGACCTACTTTTGTCCGTCGGCCCTAGCCGACTTATTTTATTCATCGGCCCCAGCCGACCTAATTTATCCATCGGCACCAGCCGACCTATATTGTTCGTCGGTCCCAGCCGGCCCACTCTGCCCCTCGGCCCTGGCCGATCTATTTTGCCTGTCGGCCCTGGCCGGCCTACTTCGCCTATCGGTCTGAGCTAACGCATTTGCATAGTCTTGGGATAAAGATAACCCAAGATCGCCAGCAAGCCACAGACTGCTCAAGGCGAAATTGAACGACAATGAGATCAAACCGGGACAGCACTTAAGTCAAAACAGTAAGTTCTTTTATTAAGGAACGACAAATAAACAAGGTACAATAATAACTCCTACAAACCAGGAGCCGCACCAGCCTTTGAGGAACCCTCAGTTGCGCCTGTGGAGGCGTGACTAGGCTCACCCTTCTCCGATGTTCTCGCCCCCTCGGTGGCTGTTTGCGATCGTCCCTCAGAAATTGCAGCTTCGCTGGGACTAGGGGCGGCGCCAGGTTCGCCGTCAGAAACATCGACACATTCGTCTTCGTCCTCTTCTTCCTCATCTTCGTCTTCTTCTAAATCTTCAATGCCCAGAAAAGAGAGGTCCCACTCCGGGCGCTCACTAAGAATCCGCTGCTTACACTCTTCCATCCCATGATGGAAGGCATCAACGCTAATAGCGTCCTGCCTACCCCTGAGAATGGCGTGCTGCGTTTTGACCTCCGCAGTCTGTTTCTCGGCCTCGATCACTTGGGCCTTCAAAATGGCATTTTGTTCCTCAAGCTCGCTGGCCCGTGCCTCAAGTTCCGAGCTCCTGCTGCGAGTGGACGCAAGCACACCTTGGAGAGCCCGAATCTCCGATCCCATCTTCGCCATCTGGAAAAAGCTAAAATCAATCGGCATCGCAAGGAGCCAATGGATAAATAAAGAGGATAAAATGGGAGCATACCTCCCCCTCTCGCCTGGCCAGCCTTTTGGCCAGCTCCTCGGCCTCACTCCGTGCTCTTGTCCTGTCAGCGCCGACCAGCTCGACCCTCTCCTGCAGGGTACTAATCTTCGATTGTCTGGCCTCAATCTCCCGCGAGCTTGCGACAACTCGTCACTCACTCGAGTCATCATCCCTTGATGCCACCTGGCGCTCTCCTTCAAATCGGCAATTTCACCATCACGCCATTTCAGTTTTTCCTCCATTTTGCCGAGCATTCTCGCCAGGCGTCTTCTCTCATCGTCGGCTTCCCTCACCAGCCGACTCATGCTCTCACCGTGTTCCCGCTGCATCGCCGCCACCTCCGCGGAATGTTTCGATTTAATTTTAGCCAACTCCAAGCACGCGTCGTTGTTCCTCGCTAGGAGTCCCTGTAACTCCTCTACCCGGCGCTTTGCTTGGACACCTCATCCACGGCGGCCTGATGTGCCGCCCTTGCCGCCTTCGAGTTCCTGTCCATCGTGTCCATGAGCTCTTCAAACTGCTCAGACACCTTCAGCCGTGACTGGAGCTCGACATTCTCCCTCCGGGCCTGGACACTGGCCCCCGTCGCCAAACTCAGGCGCCAGAAAATCGCCCGGGAAAGCAAAACGTTCTGCAAGGATAAAAACCGAATAAGCACCCACGACGGGGTCCGTCGGGAAACATCTGTCACATAGGAAAAGTGACTCACCCGCGAAGCGTAGTCCCGGGTCATCCTCATCAAAGTCGTGTTATCAATGGCAGGAAGGAGATGGATACTCTCAGCTACACCTTGCTGCCCGAACGCAGCATCGACCAATCCCAGGTCGGCAAACTTGTCCGTCGACGGATCCGCCCGGATGCAGGACCGACCTTATCATGGCGGAAAATGCATCATCAATGCTAGTCTCCGAGCTGCTGGGTTGACCGGCCCCGCCTGAGGGACCGGCCTGGACGACCCCCAGCTGAGAAGCCTTCAACCTCCCAGCCTCCTCCATTAAGGCCCTGGCTTGGGCCTCTTCAGATAGCTCGGCCAGCCCAAGCGCCAGCCTCCCCAAAATCTTCTTCGAGGGAGCCCCGATCGTGGGACCCCCACTTTGTTGTGCTCCCTCCACCGATGCATCCTTTCCAGTCGCTACCACCTGCGTCTCCACCGCGAGCTCCCCGAGGCCTCGGTCTGACCCGCCTCTTGACCCCTCGAGGGCGCCCCGACCTCATTGCTACCAGACTCCCCGGCGGACAGACCAAGTGGGGGCTCCCCTTGAACTTCCTCCACTGCGGCTGTCTCCTCCCCTCTCCCGCTGGAGCCAGTGGTAATCCCACGGGGGCAATGGGCCCCTCTGCTACGGCCGCCTCCGATGGACCCGTCGCAGGTTCCTCTTTCAAGGGGGACGCGGTCGGACGAGCCAGTGGAGCTTCATCCGAACTGTCCGATATCTCCAGTACGAGGGCGCCAGGTGCCGTGGCCATTCTCCCCGAATCCTCCTTCGCCCCCAGCGGTCCTATGGGACTGCTCCAACGTCCGGCGGGCTTTTGGCAGAGGTATGGGCCCTTTTCTTGGGTCGGCCGCTGTCCGCGCCGCTACCTTCCCCTGGGCGCTTCCCCCTCTTTCTCTTGGAGAGGCTCGACAACGCCAACCTTGTGGCTGTCAAACCGGAATTTACATACTAGGCCCAAGCGCGGTGATCAAGAAAAATACACAGCGCAAAAAGGGACTTACCTTGTGGATCCAGAGGGCTGAGCCCGGCTGCGAAGAGGGCCCCCTCCGATAACAAGTCGTTAGCCGAAAATACTTGTCCATTATGAAGGACATCCAGGTCCCTCTCCTCCTGCGCCGATAAGGCCGGATGCGTCTCCACATCCCTCGCAACTTCCCCCCATCGTCGAGGAAAATCGGAACCGACGTTCCCCTCCGCAATCACGAACCGGCTCTTCCACCCCTTAATGGAAGAAGGCTTATCCGCGATGACATTAAAGGATCTCGGGGCCCGATGGAGGTCCACTCCGATTTCCTCCCGGGAGTCAAGTGGTAACAGGTGCGGAAAAGGGGGAGAGTCGCAACAACATGAATCTGGTGACACATCAAAATAAATCCGACGATATTCCTCCAACTATTTGGAGCCACCATTGATGGGCAGATGTTGTAGTGGGTCATGATTTCCTTCACCAAGGGATGGAGAGGAAAACGAAGACCCGCCTTAAAAATATCCTCATAGATAAAGACCCCAGACTCTAATCCCTGAGTAACCCTATCTTCGGGTTCTGGCACCCGCAGAACTACATCCAGGGGCAGACCATACCTCTGGTGGATCCTCCCCAAATCCTCAGCAACGATTTCTAAGGCCACATCTTCAGGGCTCATCGCCATCTCGGTTGAGGGAAGTCCTGGGCAAAAACGATGAACGCTGGAGAGGATGAGAGACCAATGCTCTTCTGAAAACAGGGTGAGAAGACGCCGCGAACATGCGCACATGTGCATAAGCATGTATATATATAGGGCGGCCGTCACTTCGCTTCTCCGCCAAGGAACCGCCCTGGGGAGGCGGGACGTCTCATTCGAGGCGTCCGAACCGCCTCAACAAACCTCCATATGATCGGGATTCACGGCACGGCGCAATCTCAACCGTCGCTAGTGGAGGAACCTTACCTCCGAAGGTACGATAGCCCTGTCGCATTAATTAGGGCATCATTGCACGAACTATCTAGGCCAAGATGTCCCATCCACGGGCGCGCCACTTGAGCTTATACTCCCTACGCCCGAACCTACGCTTCGAACTAGGGAGTGGAGGGCATGTGTTGGGGGGTAAAATTGTCATTGCATTGATATCCGTGCGAGGCGGCTAAGGCTGACCTCCTCCCGGGCTTCCGTAGCTCGGCCTCCTCCGGGCTTCCGTAGCTCGGCCTCCTCCGGGCTTCCGTAGCTCGGCCTCCTCTGGGCTTCCCTAGCTCGGCCTCCTCTGATTGCCTCCTTGGATTCCTCTTGAGATTGCTCGATCCTCAGCATGGCCTCTAGTTCATGATCCACTAATGGCTTTCCTTGGACAGACATCTCCTTAGGTATGCCTAAAAGTCATGTTGTTGTGCTTCCTCCCTTGGCCCCCTTGCCTCTACCATATATAGTGGGGGAAGCCAATGGCCATTGGCCTCCTTCATTTCCTCCCTCCTCACCACATTGTCACAGCTCTCTAGATATTCTACAGCAACTCCAAGTAAGGGCTTTTCATCTCACTCGATGCCCTAGCCATTGATCTACTCCCTTGGCAACTCTAAATAACTACCTTGCTATCTTTGACCCTATCAAATGGTCTACAACAACTCCAAGTAAGGGCTTCATCTCACTTGACACCCTATCCATTGATCTACTCCCTTGACTACCCATCTTGTAACTTCAAATAACTACCTTACTCTCCTCGCTCCTACCAAGTGTTCAATGTTTTGGCCCTAAGGCTGCTGGTACATACACCATCTTCACAAAAGAAGCAAACTTTTCTTTCAATTATTCCTTAATTATTCCTCCTTCAATCTGGTTTGAAAATGAGGATTTACTAAGCCTAATCCCTAGATTGATAACCTGATGATGAGGGGTAAAATTATCATCGCATTAATGCCCATGCACATCAACAATTGGGTCGAGACTAATCCCAACGTCCTGCCGGCCAGCTGTCGCATCCGCAAGGCGGCGAAGCCGAATTGCCTTCAGCAAACTCGGGTCGCCCTGACGGACCGAACCATTCTATACCTTGGCAAACCGAGCTATCCTCTACCTCGACAACCCGAGCTATCCTCGTACCTCGGTAACCCGAGCTATCCTCATACCTCGACAAACCAAGCCATCATATACTTTGGAAAACCAAACTGCCCCTCGCCTCGGCCGAACTGAGGCACTCGAACACCTCTGCAGAATCCAGTGCGGGAGAGTTCAAATTAACAATAACTGAATAAGATTCCAAACGAAGATTCATGCCAAAAGTGGCCTAAGGGCCATGAAGGTTTCCTAGGGCCTATATAATCGCTGAATCTTGAGGCATCAACCAGCTCTCCTGGCCGTCGATCCTCTAACTGATGAGATACGGATTCTACTGGCCTTGTAACAAACTTGATTCAAATCCGTTTCAAATCTTAACAGCTTTCAGACTCCTTGTGATGCGCCAAAAGAATCAGGTGATCACCTATAAATATCATAGCCCCCAAATCTCTCAAGTACACACACGCATTCACTAACTCTTATACTAAAAAAAACTTCATTAAAGTTCCATTAGAGCTCTGAGCTCTCGGAAGAACACCCATCTAGAGGAACTCTTCTGCGAGAGCCTTCTCCTCATATCTGTTTGCTGTGAATCTCTACTGACTTGGGTGTCGGAGGGTCCTCCGCAAAGGGCCGCCCCAAAACACCCTCTGTGTGCGGACTGCCTTGCAAGTTCCACCCCGGGCGAAGAGATCAGCATCCAGACCTGGAGCCAGAATACACCTGAGTCGAAGAATGGATTTCCACGGCAACAGATTGGCGCTAGAGGAAGGGCCTCAAGTCCCATAAACTTGTAATCCTGGAGACAAGGTTCAAAACCAGAAGAAGCATCCTCTAATGGCCAATTGAAAGAGAGCCACATCCGAGGCTCAACATCAGGCCGCCTCTCAAAGGCCTGATCCAATTAGCGGTGTAGCACCATCGCCACCACCGCTAGCTGAGACTCCTTCATCACCAACGACGATGGTAATGCTGGACCAGTTTGCTACTCTGGTCCAGTAGGTTCAGACACTGACCCAGCTGGTCCAGGGACTCCAAGGGGTTCCTTGCCCAGCTGCTCCTGCTCGCAGCTTCATGAAGAGGCTGCTTCCCCTGTTCCACCAGCGATCTCTTCTTCCAATCTTCCTGAAGCGATGGATTATCTTCATCGATCCGCGAAGGCAAAGTTGGTGCCACAGCGGGCTGGAGGAAAGAGTCCGCTTAGATCTCGACGGGTTCATTCTCTTTCTCTGGTGTCTTCTCAGGACTCAACACCGCTACCATCTTTCCACCGTCCGATCCCTCCTACCACTTTGGATGAAGGCATCAGACAATAGATGCAGGAGATGCATCGAGAACGGCATCAGGAGTTGGACGCCGTCAGACAAGCCCCTTCGTCCCAGCCAAAGGTGAAGCAGGGCATTCCCTTCTCTGAAAGGATTATGAGGGAAGTGATTCCCCCTCATGTCAAGCTTTCCACTATTGAGCCATACCACAGATCCACTGATTCCGACGATTACTTGAGCAGTTCAGATCCATCATGATGTTCCATGGAGCATCGGATGTGATCTTGTGCCGAGCCTTCCCCTCCACTCTTAGGGGATCGGCCTGAACCTGGTTTAATAGCTTGAAGCCAAGTTCCATTGATTCTTTCGATGAGCTGAGCTGTTTACTCATCAGCCAGTTCGTCAGCAGCTGTCGCCAGCGACGGAGATCTAATTCCCTCTCTGAAGTCAAGCAGAGAGAGGGGGAATCCTTGAAGAATTACCTTGGCTGCTTCAGCATGGCCCTTCTGGAGGTCGACCACCTCAACCACGAGGTAGCCATGTTTTCCTTGGCTGGAGGGGTGTCGAAGGACGAGGATTTCTACTTGGCTCTGGACGTTAACTACCCGAAGAGCCTTTCAGATATGATGGGGACATAACCAAATACCACCGCTTCCATTGGGATCACGAGCATGACACGAGGACTGTTGGCAGCTCTAGAATAAAATTGAGTGGTTGATCTGATGGAGCAAATTGGACTGGTTCAAAGGACCCCCCAAATCGAACAATGAGGGAGACCGTCAGCCCGAACCTCGCTAGCTCCCTCTGCCAAATCCTCCCATTATCGGCAATGTTAATGTGATTGCGGCGGCCGGCTCCTCATTATCTTGGCCAGACGAAGAAGAAAACTCACCGAAAAGGCTCGGGTTGATGAGCTCACTTTTTTTGATAAAGATCTTTAGGAGGTACAGTACCCCCATGATGATGCTCTGGTTGTATCCCTAAACATGAACAATTATGATGTACACCGCATTTTAATTGATAGTGGAAGCTCCATTAATGTTTTGTATTTTGATGCCTTTGTGAGATTGAAATTTTGGGTAGAAAGCCTCTGGACCGTGAGTCCACCTTAGTAGGTTTCACAAGTGACTCCATAATCCCCGAAGGAGTTATCACTTTAACAGTCTAGCCGACACTTGGCCCCGTGTAGCTATTAAGCTCATGGATTTTCTTGTAACCAAGCTTCGATCTCCTTACAATGCCATCCTCGGCAGGCCAGGATAGGTGTCTCTTAAAGCCATCATTTCCATCCCCCATCTCGGCATGAAGTTTCCCACCGAATGGGGAGTGAGGGTTATTCAAGGAAGTCAAATTATAGCTCGGCATTGCTTTGTCGCTGACCTTCAATCCAGGAAGCCCAAGGTTGATGGGCTGGATGCTCAAAAAGATTTTGCTGAGCAACGCGAGAGCCGGCCGAAGAATTAGAGGAAGTGCCACTTGACAAAGCTTGGCCCGACCGAACCATAAGGATCGGGTCACAATTGAAGGGAAAACTTTGGGTCGAATTCCTTTAGAAGAATGCTGATGTCTTCTCCTAGTCCACATTGGATATGCCCGAGATCAGCCTGGATGTCCTAGTCCACCGCCTCAGTGTGGATGAGGTATTTCGGCCAATTAAGCAAAAGAAAAGGAGCTTCGCCCCCGAGCGCCAAAAAGCCATCGAAGAGGAAGTGGACAAACTCATTAAAGCTAACTTCATCCGGGAAGTCAGTTACCCCGACTGGCTGGCAAATGTAGTCATGGTAAAAAGTTGAATGACAAATGGAGGATCTGCATCGACTTCACCGACCTCTACAAGGCTTGCCCAAAAGACAGCTTCCCTCTCCCTCGGATTGATCAGCTTGTGGATTCAACTTCGGGCCACCAAATGTTGACTTTCATGGATGCCTATTCAGGCTACAACCATATTCGGATGGCCTGAGGATGAGGAAAAAACTGCCTTCATCACCGATCGAGGTATTTATTGTTACCGAGTCATGCCTTTTGATTTAAAAAATGCAGGTGCCACCTATCAAAGGCTGGTCAATAAAGTCTTCAAGGAGCAAATCGGTCGGAATATGAAGGTATATTTGATGATATGGTGGTGAAGAGCAAGGAGACATCCTAACATGTTGAGGATCTCGCAGAAAGCATCGCGACACTTTGGAAGTACCAGATGAAGCTTAACCCAACCAAATGTGCTTTCGGGGTTAACTCCGGGAAGTTCTTGGGCTTTATGGTATCTCAGCGAGGCAATGAAGTAAATCCATAGAAGATCCAAGCCTTGTGGCAGATGGCCCCTCTGGGGTCGATCAAAGACGTGCAACGCCTTACCAGAAGAATAACGGCCCTCAGCCACTTCATTGCTCGGTCGGCCGAAAAGTTCCTTCCCTTCTTCAAAGCGCTTCGGTCAGCCAAAAATTTCCAACGGACCATAGATTGCACAAATTCTTTGAAGATCTTAAGAAATACCTCAGCTCGCCACCTCTCCTCAGCAGTCCGAAACCAGGGGAAATGTGAGTTTATACTTGGCGGTCTCTGAGAGCATTGTCGGCTCTGTGCTAATCGGAGAGGAAAACAAAGTTCAAAAGCCAGTTTACTATGCCAGCAAATTGCTCAAAGACGCCGAAATGAGGTATACTCAAGTCGAGAAAATGGTTCTAGCCCTGGTAACATCGGTCCGAAAGCTACGACCATATTTCAAGCACACACTGTTGCAGTCTTGACCGACCGACCCTTCAAGTTAATTATTCATGCCCAGAAGCATAGGAAAGAATGACCAAATGGGCTATTGAGCTGAGTGAACATGACGTTTAGTATCAACCTCGCCCAGCCATTAAAGCCCAGGTCCCGGCGGATTTCCTCCTTGAATGCACCATTCCCGAAGATGGCTCTGCTTCGGACACCCTTGGACAACCGAAGCCCAGTGCCCTGTGGTTACTCCATGCTGATGGATCCTCTAGCACGAGCGGTTCTGGCACGGTCTAGTCCTCACTAGTCCAGAAGGGGCAACTTTCGAATACAACATCCGCTTCTCATTCCTGGCCTCAAACAATGAAGCATAATATGAAGCTCTGCTCGACGGACTCCGCATCGCCCGCGAGTTCAAAGTCGAAAAGCTAAATGCCTACACTAACTCTCAGTTAGTGGCAGGTCAGGTGCAAGAAGAATTCGAGGCTCGAGAGCCAAACATGATTCGATATCTTCAAAAGGTGTGCGATCTATCTTCCTACTTTATTGAGTTTAAGATTATCCAGGTCCCAAGGGCTGAAAATGCGTGCGCCGACCTTTTGTCCCACCTGATGACTACGGACTCGATGGACCTCGAGCGGAGGTTCCACTTGGAAGTCCTAGAGAAATCCAGCATTGCCGACACTGATCAGATGATGCAGGTTGACATCAAACCATCCTGGATGGATCCCTTGCACAAATATTTCAAGGAAGGGCGGCTGCCCACTGACAGAAAAGAAGCAAGAAAACTTAAAATGCAATCATCTCATTATGTTTTAATTGACGATCGGCTATATAAGTGATCCTTCTATATGCCGCTACTCAAATGCCTCCGACCGTCGAAGGCTGATTATGCTCTTTGGGAGGTTCATAAAGGCATTTGCGGTAATCATCTTGGCGGTTGGGCTCTGTGCCACAAAGTGCTGCACCAATGGTATTATTGGCCAACGATGCAGAGAGACGCTGATGGCCTTGTCCGAGCCTGTGATTCATGCCAGCAACACTCAAATGTCCAAAGGCTCCCCTCTGCTCACCTAACTTCTATATTGTCCCCCTAGCCTTTAGCCAAATGGGGAATGGATATTCTCGGTCCTTTACCCCTGCAATAGGGCAAAGAAAGTTCTTGTTTGTTGCAATTGATTATTTCACCAAGTGGGTCGAAGTCGAAGCAGTCACCCAGATAACCGAAGCTTGGGCTAGGGACTTCGTATGGAGGTCTATCATCTGTCATTTCGGCCTTCCCCACACCATCATCATTGACAATAAAAAATAATTTGATAATCCTAAATTTCAAGAATTCTGCGAGGATCATGGAATTCTTCATTGCCTAACATCGGTCGGACATCCTCAAGCCAATGGGGAGGCCAAGGTAATTAACCAAACTCTTCTGCAGGGAATAAAAGCTCGGCTCAACCAGGCATGAGGCAGATGGGCAGAAGAGCTCCACCATGTGTTGTGGGCCTACCGAACTACTGAAAGGATACTCACATGCCAAACTTCATTTAAGATGGCCTTTGGTACGGAAGCTGTTATCCCTATGGAGAATGGGCTCTCCTCCCCTCGCGTGGAAGGCTATTCGAAAGAGTCCAACGACGAGCAACTCTGAACTAATTGATAAGTCTATTTATTATCCCAATTTAACTATTAAAATAAATATTAATTACTTTGAATTTATTAAGAATGGATGCTTTTTATGGATATTTGCTGAAAAGGAATCTATAGATGGAAAGAGCTCGAATTTTGGAGTCCAACGATGCAGACGACACTCAATCAGGACTTGGTTTGCTCAAAAAGGAAGAAAGAGATGATTTCGCATGATTTTTGGTGCAAAATAAGGCAGCTGATGTTGAACGGATGGCTAAGAAATTTTCTCATAATATCTTAACGATCTTGAGCGCCCGATGGACTCCAATATTGACTAGGATAAAACCCTAGACGAACTCTATAAAAGGAGGACCTCAGGCAGTAGTTGGAGGAAGGAGTTTTCTATAAAGCTCTTTTTATTCTTCTTTTATTTAGGTTATTGTATTTAGGCCTGGGAGAGGAAAATTATGGAGGGGATGCTGGCAGCAGCAATGCGTGGCTAGATTACTTCAACTTGGGATGATGATGAAGCCTGTAATCATGTTTTATCTTTCTTTTTGTTCTTAATTTCTATGCAATAAAAATTATGCTCTTCTTTATTATATCCTTTGAGTTATTTTTCTAATTGAGGTTTTGATCTGGCATACACGACCTGTACCCTCTATCGACGTACCGTGATCTCAGGATACGGTACGTGCCTAAGAGAGATAGATCGTAGTATGATAGATTAGACCCTTAACCTTGTAATTATTAGATAGTTTATACTCTAAGCGAACGTGTCGTGATCTCCTGATACGGTTCGTGCTTGACAAGAGATAAATTATTCTAATTTTAAATTTACAAAAATTATTACTATTGCAACATTAAAAAAAGAAGATAAAATGTTTGCATGGTCGATTCGGATTCCTGGGTTGCTTCTCCTGCTATTTAAATTTTGTTAATTAATTAGTTATTATCTTTTAATAACCGCTATTCTTATTATAATCCTTTATAGATAAATTTTCTTTTTCTCTTTCGTTAAATAATTGCCCTTGATTCCCGAGGATATGATCTCGATTCACCACTAGCTATAGTAGTGAGTAGGTTTTATTTTTGACCGCCAACGACAACGATCAAATTTTGGCACCGTTGTCGGAGATCCAGGCACGATTAGTTCACGAAAAGAAATTTAAAAAATAAAAAAAATTATTACAAATTTTTTATTAATTTTTCTTATTTTTAATTTTCTTTTATTGTTTCATTATTATTCATGCTTCTATATAAAAGAAAAGAGTAAAAAAATTCCTTTTTTGTTGAATAGTTATTGCTCTCTTTAGGTTATTGCTTTTTTTTTAGTTACCTTAATTGTTAGATTTTTTAAAGTAAAAAAATTACTTTCCTTCTTATCACAAATCCACGTTTAACCGAATCAACTTTTCTTTTAATTAACCGAACATGAAATAAAACCCTAAGACACTTTCCATAAAATATAATTAATTTAAGAAAATAAAATCATAATAATAATAATTAATAAATAAAAATAAAAATAAAATATTTTATTTCTCTGCTTAGATTGACTTAGGTAAATTTATTTTCTGTAAAATTCAAAATTCTTCCATTGACATCTCATAATTTATTAGGAAATTAGAAACCTAATCACAAAAATCTTTTAAAAAAAGTAATTAGATTAATTTTGTTTGATAATTTCAAGAGGTAGGCATCTGCTTGTTGAATAGCATTTTCATAATTAACTTTAAGGGCACAAACCCCTAATCAAGATAAGGTAAAGATTTCATCACCCTTCCTTGGCCCACAAACCACATCTTCATTTTGCATTAACCCAAACCTTTAACTCTAAAATTAACTAGACATCAGCCCCTAAGGAACTCGAGCTCAATAGGACAAGGCACCCAAAAGAGTTGGACCGGGTTGAGATTGACTTTAACTGGTGTCTAACAAAGGAAAGAAAAGTGGTTACTTAATTGGTTTGTTCGCTTACCTAGTAAGCAACAGGGGGTCTCCCACTGATCTTATCCTTAACTGGCTAGTTGATTAGCTAATTTTTGATTTGAAGGGCTCCAAGGCAGTCTTGAAAGTTAGGAGCTGTCTAGATCTAGGGTAAACCTAGAGTAGAGAGTATAATCTTTGTTAACTTGATTGCTAAGAATTATTAAATCCTAATTAAATTATTCATTGCTTTTAATTCTAGGAATCTTTTAGGATATTTTCTTTAGAATCTTCTTCTTTCTCTTCTATTATAATAATAATAATAAAATTACTGTTCACTTTAGAGTCATTGGTAGGGTGTATGCTTGGTCGCCGATCGTTACAACCTAACCTTATACCCTTAGATCCTGAGATAGAAAGAACTTTTAGAGCAAACAGACTCAGAATTATGGATCTTAATCAAGAAAATAATCCACCATGTCAATTGAAGGAGTACTTCGCCCCTTCACAATATACATATTCACCATGCATACAAGTACCCCCAGTAGAGGCTATCCAATATGAAATTAAGTCCAGTATAATCCAAATATTACCAGCTTTCCATGGATTTACAAATGAAGATCCCTATAAATACTTAGATGAATTCTGAGAAATTTGCTCAACTGTCAAGATTCAAAATTTCTCCAATGAGGCACGTAGGCTTAAGTTATTCCCTTTCTCCCTAAAAGATAGAGCCAAGTATTGGTTAAATTCACTAGCCATTATAATTTCAACTTGGGACCAACTTTAGAGGAATTTCTTAAGAAATACTTTCCTATAGAAAAAACGAATCAAATTAGAAAAGCCATAACCAAATTTTCTCAGTTAGAGGGAGAAATGTTTCATGAAACATGGGAGAGATTAAAAGAATTAACTAGAAAATGTCCGCATCATGCAATACCTAAATGGCAGTTAGTTCAATGTTTTTATGATGGATTATCAGAAAGGCATCGACAAATGGTGGATGCCTCATGTGGAGGAACATTTATGCTAAAAAATGAACATGAGGCATGGCAGCTTTTTGAAACTCCGAGTGAAAATTCTTTGTACCATAAGTCTGTTGCCCATAGAGATCCTCCCACAGAACCTAAGAGAGGTAGAATATACAACATAGATCAGTCTATAGACATCTATATCAAAATTGATGAACTATCTCAAAAACTGATCAAATTCTACAAGTTGGAAACATCTCTTCTTCATCTACTCAATTACATGAGGTTTGTATAATATGTTCAAGTCCGACTCATTCTATAGGGGAATGTCCAGCTGCATACCAATTTCCTGAGCTTGCTCAGGAGCAAGCCTATCTAGCCCAAACCAAATGGCTCTTAAACCAGGAAATGATCCATATTCGAATACTTGCAATCCTAGCTGGCAAAATCACCCAATTTTTTTATGGAAATCCCAACCTATAATCAGTCCAACATCAATTAGACCTAACCATCAGGAGACCCAATTTAGAAGCATGTCGTATTCCCAATATCCAAGTGCTCCTCAACCTCCACAAAATAATTATGATCCTACTTTCGAAGAGAAGTGTTACAAGCTTTGAAAGGACTAGAAATGAATACTCAACTTCTTCACTCACACACACAATCCATTACAAAACTAGAAACCCAGATAGGTCAACTAGCCACAACATTCAGTAAAAAGAATGGGTAAGCTACCGAGTCAGCCCGAAGCTAATCCTAGGACCTAAACATCCAAGGATCAAAACAAGGAGCCCAGATTAACCAACTAAGTGTTATTCATACATTAAGATCTAAAAAACAAATAGATAACTAGGTGGGTACATATAAAGAAGAAGAATTAGAAGTCTCATAACTTGAACAACTTATTGAGCTGGATCAGCCCAAAACACCTGAGGCATCAGAGTCTAATGTAATGGCCAACCCACCAGTTGAGCCCATGTCAGAAGAAGATAAACAAAAAATTAGGGTTGTAGCACCATTCTCAAATAGACTTAAGCCCAATCAAAATTCAGCCCAATTCGATAAGATTTTAGAGTCTTTAAGCAAGTTAAAGTGAACATCCCCTTACTGAACATGATCCAACAAGTCCCAGCCTATGCCAAATTCCTTAAGGATCTATGTACCAAAAAGAAGACCACCAATGTGCCCAAAGAGCCTTTCTGGCAGCCAGTGTGAGCTCTTATCTATCAAACCACATGCCAGTAAAATATAAAGATCCAGGGTCACCCACTATTTCATGCATTATGGGGAACACCCTCATAAATAGGGCTCTATTAGACTTAGGGGCAAGTGTTAATATATTGCCATACTATGTATATGAGCAACTAGGGTTAGGAGAACTAAAGCCTACAAAATGATCCTACAACTAGCTGATCACTCTTTGAAAGTACCCAAGGAAATAGTAGAGGATGTATTGATCAAAGTTGGTAACTTTATCTACCCATTGGACTTTGTGATTTTAGAAACTGAACCGGTGACAAACCCAAAAGCCATATCCCAATGATTTTAGGTAGACCATTTTTGGCTACATCTAATGCCCTAATTAATTATCGAAATGGATTAATGAAACTCTTTTTTGGAAATGTCAATTGATCTTAATATTTTTAATCTTACCAATACACATCAAACGAGCGACTCAAATTATGTTCAGGATACTGTTTATGATCCAATTGACCTTAGTGATGAAAAGCTTGACCTAGAAACCTGCATAAACCAAGATGGGGAGCAAATTAATGAGGTTGCTATAATTGATGAAAAATTAAGATGGAAACTTTCAACTGAAGAGAAAGTACCTGAACCATTACCCAAACCATCAATAAAGGAAGCACCCAAATTAGAACTGAAACCACTTCCCAAGCATCTCAACTATGCATATCTAGGTCCATCAGAAACCCTGCCATGATTATTTCAACCGACCTAGACTCCTCACAAGAAGGAGAACTATTGAATGAGAATAAAGAAGTATTAGGATGGACCATGGCTAACATAAAAGGGATTAGCCCCTCGATCGTTCAACATAGGATTCACTTAAGGAGAAAACCAAGCCTATAAGAGACCCCCAAAAAAAAACTTAAACCAACCATGAAGGAAGTAGTAAGGGAAGAGATCATCAAACTCCTTGATAATGGTAATCAAAGTGAGCCATAACGTCTGGCTGAAGACGTTAAACTTAGCGCTTTTTGGGAGGCAACCCAAAATTTTTATGTTCTAACCTTTATTTTCATGATTCTTATTTTTAGGAATAAGAGACTACTCCGCACGGTCACTCCTAACATTACACAAGGCATATCTCATTCAGGTGGTATTTCTCCTTGTTTTATTCTTCCTTACTTCATTGAGGACAATGAGAATTAAGTGGGGGGTAAGAGAAACCTTTTTGAAAAATATTTTGAAAACACCTTGGCATTTTTTTGAAAAAATTTAAAATTTTTATAAATCATGTGCTATGAAAGAAATTCTTGAGCAAAATTGACTAGGAAAAGGTAATAGAGTTAGAAAGTATTGGCTAATTACTGTAGAGAGCTAAGGAGTAGACTAGCTGGTCGGACTTTTAGTAACCTACTTAGGTCATCTAAAGGCTATTAGCACTTCATTGCACATGCACACTGACGAGGTAAATTAGGTATTAGTTGTAAGGTCAATTGGAGATTCAATTATTACTGAAAATTGGTAATTGATATACACCCCAATGAGAGAAACTTGAATTTAAGGAAAGAGCTACCTGCTTGATAAAAATAATAATATATATAAATAAAAATAAGTCTAAACATTGGTTTTCCATCGAGTAACCGGGCACCTTCGCCTAAGTAAGCGTTGTTGTTCGCATCAAAAATGGGCAATGTGAAGATATCGCTAAAAAAATTAAAAAAAAAATAAAAATAATATATATATATATATATAGAAGTGTGAAAGCTACCTCAGGTCATGTGCTTAATTTGAGGGTGTATAAAAAATTGATCAAAGTAAGTAATAAGCGAAGATACCATTGTTTCTTATAAGCTAGTACGAAATGCTAAGTTAGCCATCACAAATATAAGTGCTGTAGATCTACAGATGAACTCTAAGAAAGTTTCGGATAGTTCTGACTGCAAAATTTACTTCAGAAACTCAATACTTAGTTAGTGATACTGGCTAGCTTCTTTCAACCTTAAGCCTAGATTTAATTTTGAAAAAGAGAATTTTAGTGACGCGTGGTTTTATTTTAATTACATTGCTAAGGGACTAGCAATGATTAAGTTGGGGGATGTGATAAGTCTATTTATTATCCCAATTTAACTATTAAAATAAATATTAATTACTTTGAATTTATTAAGAATTGATACTTTTTATAGATATTTGTAGAAAAGGAGTCTATAGATGGAAAGAGATCGAATTTTGGAGTCCAACGATGCAGATGACACTCAAATCAGGACTCGGTTTGCTTAAAAAGGAAGAAAGAAATGATTTCGCATGATTTTTGGTGCAAAATAAGGCAGCTGATGTTGAACGGATGGCTAAGAAATTTTCTTATAATATCTTAACGATCTTGAGCGCCCGATGGACTCCAACATTGACTAGAGAAAACCCTAGATGAGCTCTATAAAAGGAGGACCTCAGGCAGTAGTTGGAGGAAGGAGTTTCTACAAAGCTCTTTTTATTCTTCTTTTATTTAGGTTATTGTATTTAGGTCTGGGAGAGGAAAATTATGGAGGGGATGCTGGCAGCAGCAATGCGTGGCTAGATTCCTTCAACTTAGGATAATGATGAAGCCTGTAATCATATTTTATCTTTCTTTTTGTTCTTAATTTCTATGCAATAAAAATTATGCTCTTCTTTATTATATCTTTTGAGTTATTTTTCTGATTAAGGTTTTGATCTAGCGTACACGGCTGTACCCTCTATCGACGTATCGTGATCTCAGGATACGGTACGTGCCTAAGAGAGACAGATCATAGTATGATAGATTAGACCCTTAACCTTGCAATTATTAGATAGTTTATACTCTAAGCAGACGTACCGTGATCTCCTGATACGGTATTTCCTGACAAGAGATAAATTATTCTAATTTTAAATTTACAAAAATTATTACTATTGCAACATTAAAAAAAGAAGATAAAACCTATTTGCATGGTGGATTCAGATTCCTGGGTTGCTTCTCCTGCTATTTGAATTTTGTTAATTAATTAGTTGTTATCTTTTAATAACCGCTATTCTTATTATAATCCTTTATAGATAAATTTTCTTTTTTCTCTTTCATGAAATAATTGCTCTTGATTCTCGAGGATACAATCCTGATTCTCCACTAGCTATAGTAGTGAGTAGGTTTTATTTTTGACCGCCAACGACAGCGATCACTAATCTTGATTTAATAGAAGAAGTCAGGGAGAAGGCCCAAATACGAATGGCCGCCTACCAACAAAGAGTAGCCTGCTATCACTCCACCAGAGTTAAAAGGACGTCTTTCCTCCCAGGTGATCTGGTACTTCGGAAGGCATCCGTGTCAAAGCCACTGGAGCAAGGAAAACTATTAGCCCAGATGGCAACCCAAGAGGGGGGGTGAATTGGGTTCTTTAAAAAAATTTACACTTTAAAAATCAATTTCACTAAGTTAATGTGCATAAGTGAAATGATGCAATAATGTGAAGCACAATAAGAGAGAGAGAAAGAGAAAGAGACAATCACAACAAACATAAGATATTTATAGTGGTTCGGTGTTACCAACACCTACATCCACTCCCAAGTAACTCTTGGATACACACTATAATCACCCTAATTATAGCTGAGTTATTTTCTAAGATCACAACTCGAACTTGATGTTTTACACAGGGTCACAACGAACCCAACTGGTTTTTACGGGTTTACCAGCACACAACCCAACCGTAAGCTACACTTAGCTTACCCCGAGGTTAACTATCTCAACCAATTCAATCCCCTGATTGAATTAGAACACAAGCAATTCAAATATAAGTTTACAGCAATTTAAAGCTCCTCAAATGAGCAAATATGCAATGTAAATAAAACAAGAATAGAATAGCCTGTTTTTGAAGCAATTCAAAGTTGAGCTTTCCTTCTTTTCTTCTTTTCTCTCTTCTTCTGAATGAGCTAACTAGATTTGAACTCTGATTCTTGAATGAAGCTCGTTGAAGAAAATTTGAAGATTTAGGGCTCTAGCTCCTCTTCTTCAAATCGGTGGAAATCCTTCGGATTTGATCTTGAAACGCCTTTGGATTTCGCTTCTATCACTCTTCAATTGATGGCTTTGAGCACAGAGATTTTCCTCTTGAAAATTAGATGATTTCTTTCTTTTTTTCTTTCCAGTTTTCTTCTTTCTATTTTTCTCTGTTTTCTTTATTTTTCATTCTCTATTTTTGAAATGGATGATGCCCTTTTATAATCCTCCATAATCCAAAATTATGTGAAATATAGCTGTTACAAAGTACTTGGATTGCTTCCTCACACAAAGAAATAGATCCGTTGGGGGTTAGGTGAAGAAATGTTACCATTGGAATCTATTCTGACATATTTGAAATTCTGTTCCTGACATGTTGGAGTCGGCTCTAACTTTTTATGTGTCAGCTCCAAGTTGGCTTTCCAAAAATAGTAACAAAATGTCCGTTGGGGAGTTAGCTCCGAGAAACTGTGGTGTCGGCTCGATGCGTTCTGGAGTTGGCTCTAATTTTTGAGGGTGTCGACTCTAACGATGTTCCAAAAATACACTCTCTATTCTCATATTAGGGTCGGCTCTTTCATTTCCAGGTGTCGGCTCTGAAACTTCAGGTGTCGGCTCCGAAACTTAAGGTGTCGGCTCCAAAAACTGACGCAGAAAGCTCTTCTCTGTGTCTCAGGTTAGAGTCAGCTCTAGGATTTCATGTGTCGACTCCGAACCATGCCAAACTATTGAACTGTTCTGATACGCTCTGAGGTCGGCTCCAGACACAGTGGGTGTCAGCTCCAAGTTCTGAACTTAAATATTTTCCATTAAAAAACTGATTCAAACTTAATTTTGTATATCATTTGAATAACTTAATCTTTCTAAGTTCCTAAAACACTTGTTAATTTTATTAGTAACACAAGAAATATACTCATGGCTTTTGTTAATCATCAAAATCAATAAGTGGGTCAACAATCTCTCCCTTTTTGATGATGACAAAAACACTGAGTATATGTATGATTAAACATTGAAATTTTTAAAATATAAAAGTTCTCATAGTCAAGCTCCCCTTGAATGAGGTAGCTCCCCATATAATAACCAAATTAAGTTCATTCAATGCATATGTTATAACCAAATTCATTTAACGCTTAACACATATATAAACATCTTTCTCATATATGTTATAACTAGATTAACATCAAATGCATAATGCATATACGTAAACAAACCTTTCTCCCCCTTTTTTATTATCAACAAAAAGGTTAAGAAGAAGTTCATTTAGCTTAAATCAACATCAACTATTCTTTCTCCCCCTTTATATCATAAAAGTATAAACATAAGAATCGATTAACTCAAAAAGAACAATGTCAACTTTAAATTGCATTCATTGAGTATAAAGTCATTTAGAATATTCATTAATTCATTGAAAAATACATCATTACATTTTATCAAAGTACTAAGTCATTACACCATCCATATTACTTCAAAATACATGAAAACTTCAAAATACATGAAAACGTCAAAATACATAATTTGTCCTAAGTACAAACTAAAGTTTAAAAGAAAAACAAAGCATGCAACATCTCAAAGTCTTAGAATTCTCTTCAACTCTTCTAAAATTTGTCCCATGCCCTTTTCTTAAATTTTCATAAAATCATTTAACATCTTTTCAACTAAAGCAGATGCAACTGTGACTTTTTCCTGAAGCTCTGCGTTGCACTTAGAATATGTGTCAGAGTCACCAGTAATGTTCTTGATTTTGTTAAATATCAACCTTATGTCTTTCATCAAGGTATAGAAGATGTGCTTAAGGATGACTCTATCACACTAATCTTATCTTCCAAAGAATAAAAATGCTGCTTGATACTCATGAGATGATTCTCAAATTCACTTTTCATCTTAGTCTCATGGTCCAAAAATAAAGATTTGAGCTGCTCCATCTGAATCTCTGAAAAACCAGTAGAAGCCTGAGCAAAAGATGTAGGAGCTGGTGCAGGTGCTGAGGGTACAGGACTGCTGGGCTCTGGTGAAGTATGTCTCACTGAAGGCTCTGCCTCTAATGTGCCAAGGGCCGCAGTATCCATCTCAGCTGCTCTGTCTTCTACATTTCCATTTCTTTCCCAGTTTCCATTGATTTTTACGAAACCCATACAGTGCAAGGTAGCCTTATTATAATAATCTGTGTGCCTAAGGCTCTTTAAAGGCTCATTATCCAAAATATTAACACCTTGGCTCTGAAAAGCCATAGTCAAAATCATACCATATGGAAGGGTTGACCTCTTCTTACTGCCTGCCTTAGCCATATACCAAATCATCATGCCCGGTAAGTTGATTGGTTGGTCGGTCACTACATAATCCATAACTACAATGTCCCTTTCAGATACATACTCAAAACGACCGGTTTTAGGGAATAATATCCTGCTACAAATATTATGCAATAATCTTAGCTCTAGGGGCAATTGATTAGCCCTAATTTCCTCAAATTCAGTAATTTCTCTACCAAGCATCCTTGACAGTGCCTCACCTCTCTCACTGTGGGAATTGGCAATAGGTCCAATAACAGGAATTTCTAACAAACTTTCCAAAATTTCAGAAGTAAGGTGGATTCTAGTACCTCTCACATAGCTGACAAGGCCTCCGTCTCCTCTAGACAAATTGAGATAGAAATCCTTAACAAGGGCCGAATAAGTAGGAACATCTAATGAACATACCTTCTCCCATCCCATTTCTTTAATTTGCCTACCAAGAGAGAAACCCTCAGCTTCAAAGAATTCGAAGTCCACTTTTCTACCCATAGTTATAACATTTCCTACTAAGAGATCAACATGTGGAGAAGAAGGACCAGGGATGGCACTAGGAGTAGAGGACGATAACGTTGAAGACGAGCTGGGAGAGGGTTGACATGCCGGACGCCTCACAGTCCGCTTTCCCGTCGTCACAGTCGCTCCAAATATTGATCCTCGGCACTTAGGTGCCATAGATTGCTAGGGAGTGATGGATTAGACAGATTCTAGGATTTGAAAGGTTTGGAGAGAGTTTTGGAAGAGTTTGGAAATAAATGGGGTCAAATAGGTGTCGACTCTGCCCTAAAATAGTCAACCTAGGACTATAAGGTGTCGGCTCCTGTAAAGCGAGGTGTCGACTCCAAGTCGCTAACTCAGTCAGTGCTCAAAATAGAGTCGGCTCCGCAAAGGCGGGTGTCGGCTCCAAGGTCTCAGACAGAGAGCGACACAGAAAGGGTGTCGACTCCACTAATAGAGGTATCGACTCCAAGACAGTTTCAGAAAATAAATGAGAGTTTCAAAGGATCTGAAACTTGACAAAACTAATCAATAAATTTGGATAAAATTCCTTGGAATGTGGTGAATCAAAGGGTTCAAATATCTAGATAAGTTTTCCTTATAATCACAAAAGATTTTTCAAGAAAATAATTGAATTCTAGATAGCCATTCCTAGATGTTTCAAAATCATTCCGTTGGGTCACCAATTCCTAACTCTCCTCTAAGATAACAAAATCTCTCTTCACTCAAAGGTTTTGTAAATATGTCCGCTAATTATTCATCAGTACAAACATAATCAAGACAAATCATTATTAGCTACATGTTCTCTAATGAAATGATATCTTATTTCAATATGTTTTGTTCTTGAATGTTGAATAGGATTTTTAGTTAGATTTATTGCACTAGTATTATCACATCTAATTGGAGTTTTATGAAGTGTTATACTATAATCTTCAAGTTGTCGCTTAATCCAAAGGATTTGAGCACAGCAACTTCCAGCTGCAACATATTCAGCTTCAGTAGTTGATAGTGCAACCGAATTTTGCTTTTTGCTAAACCAAAAGATTAAGTTACAATCTAAAAATTGACATGCACCACATATACTTTTTCTATCTAGTTTATAACCAGCATAATCAAAATCAGAATATGCAATCAAATTTAATGTTGAGTCTCTAGAGTACCAAAGTCCTACATTTTTATTTCCACTTAAATATCTTAGAATTCTTTTAACAACAATTAAGTGAGATTCTTTAGATTCAGATTGATATCTAGCACATAAACAAATAGCAAACATAATATCAGGTCTACTTGCCGTTAAATAAAGTAGTGAACCGATTATACCTCTATAATATTTTTGATCAATTTGCTTACCATCTTCATCTTTATCCAATTTGCATGAAGGACTCATAGGTGTTCCAAGGGGTTTAAATGATTCCATTCCAAACTTCTTGAGAATTTCTTTCATGTACTTTGTTTGATTGATGAAAATCTCCTTTCTTTCTTGTTTAATTTGTAGTCCAAGGAAGAAGTTAAGTTCTTCCATCATGCTCATCTCAAATTCACCCTCATCAACTTTGCAAATTCTTGACATAGAAGATCGTTAGTAGCACCGAATACGATATCATCTACATAGATCTGTACTACTAATAAATCTTTATCTTTTCTTTTCAAAAATAGGGTTTTATCAATATTTCTCTAGAAAAATTATTTTCAATTAGAAATTTACTTAACCTATCATACCAAGCTCTAGGTGCTTGTTTTAAACCATATAGTGCTTTGTGTAATTTAAAAACATGATTTGAAAATTCATAATCTTTAAAACTAGGTGGTTGTTCTACAAAAACTTTCTCATTTATAAATCCATTTAAAAATGCACTTTTCACATCCATTTGAAATAAATTAATGTTCATATGACATGCAAATGTAAGTAATAGTCTAATTACTTCTAATCTAGCAACAGGTGCAAAAGTTTCATCAAAATCAATTCCTTCTTCTTGATTATATCCTTTTGCAACTAATCTAGCTTTATTTCTAATTACTATGCCATTTTCATCTAATTTATTTCTAAACACCCATTTAGATCTTATATAGAATGACCTTTGGGTCTATCTACAAGGGTCCATACTTTATTCCTAGTAAATTGATTTAATTCTCTTACATAGCTAACATCCAATTACTATCTTTTTCGGCTTCCTCGATAGTTTTAGGTTCTATATGAGATACAAATGTAAGATGATTATTGATATTTCTCATTGATGATCTAGTTCTTACACCTTGAGATGGATCACCTATAATCAATTCCTTGGGATGACCATAAGCATATCTCCAATCTCTAGGTAGATCTACATCATTATGAGTAGTATCAATAACATCATCCTTAGGTAAATCATCATCTTTAGCTTTGGTTCATGATCTGAGAATACATCTATATTTAATTTTTTAATATCTTTTTCAAGCAGATTTGTATCTTCCTCATCATCAATCTTTTCAGAACTTGATGCTAAAGACTTATCAAATAGTATATGAATTGATTCTTCTACAATTAAATATTTCTTATTAAATACTCTATAGGCTTTACTAGAAGTGGAATATCCTAAGAAGATACCTTCATCAGATTTAGCGTCAAACTTTTCAAGATTGTCTTTACCATTATTATGAATAAAACATAGACAACCAAATGCATGAAAGTAACTAATATTAGGTTTTCTATTATGCCATAATTCATAGGGAGTTTTCTTAAGGATTGGTCTAATTAAGGCTCTATTTAGGATGTAATATGCCGTGTTTATAGCTTCCGCCCAGAAATATTTTGGGAGTTGGCTTTCATATAGCATGGTACGGGCCATATCTAGAGTCCTATTTTTTCTTTCTACAACTTCATTTTGTTGCGGTGTTCTAGGTGCTAAAAATTATGATGAATGTCATTTTCAATGCAAAAATTTTCAAACAGATAATTTTTAAATTCAGTTCCATGATCACTTCTAAGAGACACTATGGTGTTGTTTTTCTCATTTGTGACTTTCTTGAAGAATTTCAAAAATATAGGGAAAGTCTCATCTTTGTGAGTTAAAAATAATACCCAAGTGAATCTAGAATAATCATCTACTATCACAAGACCATATTTCTTTCCTCCTAAACTAGTGGTTCTAGTAGGTCCAAAAAGGTCCATATGAAGTAGCTCGAGTGGCCTAGTAGTGGAAACAATATTTTTAGATTTGAAAGAGTTTCTAGTTTGTTTTCCAAATTGACATGTATCACAAATTCTATTATTTTCAAAATCTAATTTTGAAGTCCTTTAACTAAATCCATTCTAATCAATTTTAAAATTAAGTGTGTGCTTGCATAACCTAGTCTACAATGCCATAGCCATCCAATCTCATTTACTTTAGCATTATCAGCAATTAAGCAATGATTACTAGTAGACAAATTATCTAAATCAATCAAGTATACATTGCCATTTCTATTTCCAACAAATATAATGCTATTGTCAATGGGATTTGATACCGTGCAAATAGAAGCTTCAAATAAAACTTTGAAACCTTGATCGCATAGTTGGCTAATGCTAATTAAATTATGCTTTAATCCATCTATATACAAAATATTTTCAATAAAAGTGGAGGGAGTGATTTGAATTTTACCAAAGCCCATAATTTGGCCTTTGCCATTATCTCCGAAAGTTACAACTCCTACTCTTTTGATTTCAAGAGTGATGAATTGCTCCTTGTCACCTGTCATGTGTCTTGAGCAGCCACTATCAAGATACCATTTCTTTTTGATCCTTTGGCCGCAAGACAATCAAATCTTATGTTTAGTACCCAAGCCTTCTTGGGTCCTTCATGGTTAGTAGCAATAAAGATTGTTCCATTTGGAACCCATATTTTCTTGCCTTTTAGATTTAAGTTCTTATGCAATATTTTGAAATTACATTCATAAGATTTATATCCTTTTTTGTTACATTGATAAAATGAAATATCATTTGTCTTCACAAAGAAATTGTTGACATATTTTTGTTTCATATGTGGTCTATATCCTAAACTAGCTTTATCAAAAACAGCTCTTTGATTATTCAATAGTAAGTTAAGTTTTCTGAACTATTTGTAAATTTATCAACAATGTTCTTATATTTATCAATTTCTTTCTTCAAATTAAGATTTTATTCAGAAATTGATTCTTTTTCTTTCAATATTTCTTCTTTTTTATATTTCAGATTTTTGATCTCAAAAATAAGTTCATTTTTTATTTTGAGAAGACCTAAATTTTTAGTTTTCAAAGATTTATTCTAGTTTTTCAAAATCTTGAAATCACTAATTAATTCATTGAAATAATCATATAACTTATCAAAAGTGAAATCAACATTGGGGGTTTCGGAATTTACCTCATTGTCGTCATTTGCCATGAAACATATGTTGGCAACCTCTTTTTGTTCTTCTTCGAATGAAGACTCTTCACTATCGCTCCAAGTTGCAACATAGGCTTTCTTTTTCTTCTTGTATCCCTTCTTTAATTGAGGATATTTGGATCTAAAGTGCCCCGGTTTCTTCCATTCATAACATATTAAGGGGTCTTTTTCTTTGTCCATGTCCTTTTCTTTTTCTCTTTCTCCTTCCAATTTTATTCAAGACTTTCTCTTGTGGAAGGGTCTCCTTCTTTGCATAAATTTCTTGAATTTTCTAGCAAGGAGCTGTCTCATCATCTTCATCATCATCTTCACTACTGCTCTTCTCATTTTCTGCAGCCTTGAGAGCTATTGTTCTTTTCTTTTTCACCTCTTCCTCTTGATGTTGTTTCATTATCAATTCATGGGTCATCAAGGATCTAAGTAGCTCTTTCAAATGTAAAATGTTCAAGTCTTTGGCTTCTTGGATTGCAGTCACTTTGGCTTCCCATGATCTTGGAAGAGACCTAAGAATTTTTTGCACTAATTCAGAGTTAGTATAAGTCTTACCAAGACTCTTTAAACTATTTACAATATTAGTGAATCTAGTGTACATGCATGTGATTGATTCATTTTGTTCCATGCTGAAAAGTTCATATTTGTACACTAGAATATTGATTTTAGATTCCTTAACTTGGTTGGTACCCTCATGAGTAACTTCCAACCTATCCCATATTTCTTTGGCTGAGATACAAGTGGATATTTGATTGAATTCATTTGCATCCAAAGAACAGTATAGGACATTCATGGCTTTGGCGTTGAGCTGAGCCATTTTCCTATCATTTTCATTCTAGTCCCTTTCGGGCTTAGGAACGATTGATCCATCTACAATGTGTGTGGGAGTGCTAGGACCATTAACAATGACACTCCATAATTCATAATCTAAAGCTTAAATAAAAATTATCATTCTAGCTTTCCAATATGAATAGTTTGTGCCACTAAATAAAGGAGGTCAATTTGTGGATTGACCTTTAGAAAAAGATGATCTAGCTTAAGCTATCATTTGGATCTTTAGCTCTTGATCATTAAATCAAGCCGAAATGAGCACAAGCTCTGATACCAAATGCTGCACGATCATGGGGACCTCCCATGTCACCCAACAAGTATACCTACCAGACTAGCTGGCTACCATCTCGGCCGGTACACCAACATCAATGAGCGGAGAGCATGGCTTCGGTGACACGGTCACCATGAGAGTTCTCATTGATGCTCTGCTTGCATTTCACCCGTGCAGATTAACTGGCTCTGATACCAATTGTTGGCCTAGATGGCAACCCAAGAAGAGAGGGTGAATTGGGTTATTTAAAAATTTTTACACTTTAAAAACTAATTTCACTAGGTTAATGTGCACAAGTGAAATGATGCAATAATGTAAAGCACAATAAGAGAGAGAGAAAGAGAAAGAGACAATCACGACAAATACAAGATATTTATAGTGGTTCGGTGTTATCAACACGTACGTTCAATCCCAAGCAACTCTTGGGTCCACACTATAATCATCCTGATTACAGCTGAGTTATTTTCTAAGATTACAACTCAAACTTGTTGTTTTACATGGGGTCACAACGAACCCAGCTGGTTTTCACGGGTTCACCAGCACACAACCCAACTGTAAGCTACACTTAGCTTATCCCGAGGTTAACTACCTCAATCAATTCAATCCCCTAATTGAATTAGAACACAAGGAATTCAAATATAAGTTTACATCAATTTAAAGCTCCTCAAATGAGCAAATATGCAATGTAAATAAAACAAGAATAGAAAAGCCTATTGAAGCAATTCGAAATTGAGCTTTTCTTCTTTTTTTCTTTTCATCTCTTCTTCTGAATGAGCTAACTGGATTTAAACTCTGATTCTTGAATGAAGCTCGTTGAAGAAAAGTTAAAGATTTAGGGCTCTAGATCCTCTTCTTCAAATCGATGGAAATCCTTCGGATTTGATCTTGAAATGCCTTTGGATTTCTCTTCTATCACTCTTCAATTGATGGCTTTGAGCACAGAGATTTTCCTCTTGAAAACTAGATGATTTCTCTCTTTTTCTTTTCAGTTTTATTCTTTCTATTTTTCTCTATTTTCTCTATTTTTCATTCTCTATTTTTGAAACGGATGATGCCCTTTTATAATCCTCCATAATCCAAGATTAGGTTAAATATAGCCATTATAAAGTACTTGGATTGCTTCCTCATGCAAAGAAATAGATCCGTTGGGGGTTAGGTGAAGAAATGTTACCGTTGGAATCCGTTCTGACAGATTTAAAATTCGGTTCCTAACAGGTTGGAGTCAGCTCCAACTTTTCATGTGTCGGCTCCAAGTCGGGTTTCCAAAAATAGTAACAAAATGTTCGTCAGAGAGTTGGCTCCGAGAAACTGTGGTGTCGGCTCGACGCGTTCTAGAGTCAGCTCTAATTTCCGAGGGTGTCGACTCTAACGATGTCCCAAAAATACACTCTCTATTCTTAGGTTAGAGTCATCTCTTTCAATTTCTAGGAGTTGGCTCTGAAACTTCAGGTGTCACTCCGAAACTCAAGATGTCGGCTCCAAAAACTGACGCAGAAAGCTCTTCTCTGTGTCTCAGGTTAGAGTCGGCTCTAGGATTTCATGTGTCAACTCTGAACCGTGCAAAAACTATTAAACTATTTGATACGCCCTGGGGTCAGCTCCAGACACAGTGGGTGTCGGCTCCAAGTTCTGAACTTAAATATTTTTCATTAAAAAACTGATTCAAACTTAATTTTGTATATCATTTGAATAACTTAACATTTCTAAGTTCCTGAAACACTTGTTAATTTCATTAGTAACATAAGAAATATACTCATGGCTTTTGTTAATCATCAAAATCAATAAGTGGGTTAACATAAACTATCCCCGAACTAGAAGGGTCCCTACCAAGTTTCAAAGGTAATCAGACTCACTTACAAACTCCAAGATCTGAATGAAAAATCTATCCCTCGGATGTAAAACTGAATAATCTCTGCATCTATCATCAATAAGAGTATGCCCTCACTAAATTTACTCTGTTCATTGCATTAAATTTAACCTTCAAAGCTTCGCAAAATTTCTATTTCGATTACTTTTTGCTGAAAACTGCAATAAGAAGCAGGTCTTGCTACATAATCTTTGAAGCCTCGGTAGGGTCGAGTGATCTTCGTACCTTAGCCGCACCAAGTAAAATATATTTGATAAACCTTGGCAGGGCCAAGAGACCTTCATACCTTGGTAGCGCCAAGTAAAATATAACCTTTGAAGCCTCGACCGAACCGAGTGATGTCTCCGTACCTTGGTTGCCAAGGATTTTTCTAAAATTACTAAACCTCTTTGCAATTTGTTAATTAAAGACACTCAATTCGAATTTTTTGATGAATGCTTGCATGCTTTTGAAATACTGAAAAAGAAATTGTTTTGAATTAATGTGTGATGCCAATGATTATGCTATAGGGGCTGTTTTAGGGCAGAAAAAATATAAACATTTTCATGTTATTTATTATACAAGTAGAACCTTAACAGAAACTCAAATAAATTATGCTACTACTAAAAATGAATTATTAGCAATCGTTTTTGCTTTTGACAAATTTTGTTCTTACTTAATAGTTTCGAAGGTGATTGTCTACACCGATCATTCTGCTCTGAAGTACTTGCTTACAAAGAAGGATGCTAAACCAAGATTGCTTCAATTGATTTTGCTTCTATAAGAATTTGACTTGGAAATTAAGGATAAAAAAGTTACTAAAAATTTGGTAGCAGATCATCTATCTTGGATGGAGCTTCTAGGTATGGATAAATTACAAATAAATGAAGCATTCCTGGATGAGCATTTGATGGCTATACAAGTTGTTTCATGGTATGCTAACATAGTCAACTACTTGGTATCGTGAATTCTACCTCCCAATATGACATATCAACAAAAGAAGAAGTTCTTCTTGGACTTGAAATATTATTTTTGGGAAGAACCTTTTTTATACCGGCACTATGCCGACCAGATAATCAGAAGATGTATGCTTGAGGAGGAGATGAAGAACATACTCAGACATGGTCACTCATTGGAAGTTGGTGGTCACTTTGGTGGTGCAAAAATAGCAGCAAAATTCTACGATCTAGATTTTATTGGCCATCTATTTTTAAAGATGCATTTACATTTTTAATTCATGTGATCATTGTCAAAGAGTTGGAAATATTTCTAGGAAATATGAGATGCCCTTAAACAATATTTTAGTTATTGAATTATTTGATGTTTAGGGTATAGATTTCATGGGTCCTTTTCCATTATCATATTGCAACAAATTTATTTTGGTGGCTGTAGATTATGTCTCCAAATGGGTGGAAGCAGTAGCCTCACCGACTAATGATGCGAGAGTTGTGGTGAATTTTCTACGAAAGAATATCTTCTTTCGATTCGGCACTCCAAAGGCAATAATTAGTGATGGTGGAAAGCATTTTTGCAATCATCAATTTGAAGTACTACTGACTAAGTATGGAGTTACACATCATGTGACGACACCATATCATCCTCAAACAAGCGAACAAGTCGAAATATCTAATCGAGAGTTGAAGCATATATTGAAAAGATAGTGAATATCTCTTGTATAGACTAGGCACGAAAATTAGATGATGCTTTATGGGCCTATAGAACAGCATTCAAAACACTGATTGGGATGTCACCATATCATCTTGTTTATGAAAAAGCATGTCATCTACTAGTGGAGCTAGAACACAGGGCTTATTGGGTAATAAGGATACCTAACTTTGATCTACAAGCAGCTGGTGAGAAGAGATTACTGCAATTCAATGAGATGGATGAGTTTTGCAATGATGCTTATGAGAATGCTTGAATTTACAAAGATAACACCAAGAGATTGCATGATAAGCATATTTTAAGTAGAAAATTTGATGTTGGGCAAAAAGTTCTATTATTTAACTCAAGACTTTGACTTTTTCCAGGAAAGCTACAATCTCGATGGTCAGAACCGTTTGTGGTAATTGAAGTCTATCCTTATGGAGCAGTTGAAGTACAACATGAGACCAAGGAAACATTTAAAGTGAATGGGCGGTGCCTTAAACCATACATAGAACGAGATTTTTACAAGTAAAAAGTCTCCATCAACCTTGACAATCCCAATTATTGAAGGAGTCTCTCCTAGTGGTGCACTTCAAGTTGACATTCATTGACACTAGGGGAGTATCATTTTACTTTTCTTTCTTTATTATTTTTATTAATTCTCTTTTCTTTCTCTTTCATCGAGGACAATGCAAGATTTAAGTTTGGGGGAGGAGAGTTTAATTTTTATTTGTTTTGTTGGGTTGCATAATAGGTCTAGTTATTTGTTTGATTGCTTTGGTTAATTTATGTTAGTTTGCATGTCATGGGTTACGTATTCTCTGTTTTAAATATATTTAGTTTATTTATTTAGGTTGTTTAAAAATTATAAAAAAAATATATAAAAAAATATATAAATATATAAAAATAAAAAATAAAAAATAAAAATAAAATAAAATAATTTTTTTTGTTTATTTGTTTTTATAGAGCCAATGATGATAATGGTTGAAATAAATTATAATTTTAGGAAGAATTCTAAGTGATTGGGTGGATTAGTTAATACTTAAATTATTTTTATTTAGTATGATTTTCTCTTTATTCATTAGATGTGTATCATGATCATTAATTGTTTGCATGCCTAGAGACATTTTATGAAGACTTTGTAAATATTTATGATCTCAACTACTCTAGAACTTACTTGAGAATTACTTGAGGCGAAATCATAGGTAAAGTTTCACCAAGGAAAGGATATAGGCCATCTTTGGATTGGTTGAGCCTAAAAGCCTAATCCTTTTATCATTATATGTCTAGTTATCCATTTGAGCCTTTAAAATTTACATTTTGGCTTTTTAATTTTTCTTGTTTAACCCATATTGATGTGGCTGATCACACCCTCAGGGGTAGAGTAACAGTCTGCATAGTTCTCAAAGCTAGGTAATAATTTGGCAGCTAGTATCAGCATCGGCCTTGGCTTCGACTTCGGCCTTGGCCTCGGCTTCAACTTCGGCCTCGGTCTCGACCTCGGACTTTGCCTCGACCTCAGTCGCGAACTGTTTCAGCTTCAAAATTAGCCTCGAGTCTTGCTTGGGCCTCGGCCTCGAGCCTCGCCTCAGTCTCGGCATATCTTCAACCCCGGCCTCAAGCATCGCTTCGGACTCGGCCTCGAGTCTCGCCTTAGCATGCTCTCGGCTGATAGTTTCGGTGGTGGAACCAATTTCGAATAATGCCCAGTGACTTAAAGCGCCTAAGATGGCCATGTAGCCCGCCAACCCATTTTTGCCAAGATCACGGCGGTTACCGATATACTATGGGCCATTACCAATATTTACGGTGCACGCTTAGTGGCCATGCGCCCACCTACCACTTACAGAGCCGATCTTGATGGAAGATAGGATTCGACGGTTATCTATGAAGGGTAAGAGGGACCCCCGAACAGGTATATAAAGACCCCGACTCACAACGAGGAGGGGGACTCGACTTCTACTACCTCATATCTACTGCTGTTCTTCAAACCACTAACTTGAGCGTCGGAGGGTCCCCGCTGGAACCACCGGCCCGAAACTTTTCTTGCAGGTTTTTGGCTAAAGGAGGTAGTCTTGTCATCTCCTGGAAGATCATAAAGCTCCTTTCTCACCTGATGTTCTTGAGAAGCGATTTGGCAGCAGCAGATTAGCGCACCAGGAAGGGGGACGCCAGATAGATGTTCATTTCAACACATCTACGACCCCATAACCTCTGCAAGGAAGAAGATGGTGGTTATACGTGCGCAGGAGGCCTCCACCAATCATGCAGGAGGAAGCCTCCCATGGGTTGAGCAGTCGAAAGCCAACCTCCCTGTTCCACCCCCCATACAGTCATAGTTTAGCCAAGCTGATCGGCTTGATGCTCTGACCCAACAGGTTCAAGACCTGATGGCGGTGGTGCAGGGGCTACAGGAACAGTGCTCCACCACCATGCCATTGCCACCTCAACACTCTCCGCCCCATGTGGAGGGTCATGGAGCTAGCCAATCTCATCATGGCAGGATCCCTCCGGAGGCCTTCCACCATGCATCCCCGAAATCTCATAGCTAGGAGACCTCCAAACATCGATGGTCTCCTTCTCGTCGCTCTAACCGCCTTCCCAGGCGGCACAGTGGGAAGGAACCCAAGCAGGTGCATTCCCTACACCGGCAACCTTCTCCCTATTCGTCTTCTGAATCCTCAAAGGAAGACTCCAAAGAAAGATCACTCGTCAGGCCAAGCAACGGTTGGATGAATACCATCAGAGGCTGGAGGAGCTCAGTCGCAGAATTACCAACCCTCATGGTGCAGACTACGACCACTGCCCCCTACTGTCTCGCCGTATTATGGAGGAGCCGGTCCCACCCCGGTTTCGTCTACCCTAGCTGGACCTGTATGACACACTTCAGACCCTCTGGATCACCTAAAAAGCTACAAGGTCCTCATGCAAGTCCAGAAGGCAACATATTCTCTCCTTTGCGTCGCCTTCCCAGCTACACTTCGGAAGGCCGCACGTGCGTGGTATTTCCGTCTGCTACCATGTAGTATCAAGTTCTTCAGGCAGCTCGAGTGGTCTTTCTTGGCCCACTTTGATGCATGCCGAAAGATTTTTCGGGTGGCCGATAGCCTATTTGCCATTCAACAGAGGAGCGGCGAAACCTTGAAGGACTTTGTGGCTTGGTTCAAGGAGGTTGCACTCAAGGTCTACAATCTTGAAGACTCCATGGTCACTCTAGCTCTGAAGGGGGACTCCGTCCTTTCAGGTTCGCCTATTCCATAGACAAAAAGCCTCCTAGTTCTTACGCTGAATTGCTAAGCCGGGCACAAAAGTATATCCGTGCCGATAAAGTAGACTTCTCTAGGAGGGATGTCGATAAGGGGTCCGAAAAGAAGCCAGCACCTCCAAAACTTGCTGGGGCGCGGTCAAGGAAATTTGAGCCATCTCGTCGTCCAGATAACCAACCTCAGACTCTAGTTTCCAAAGAGCACTTCACCCCACTTCTTGCCCCAATATCCCATATTTTGTTAGAGATTGAGGATAAGCCCTACCTTCGACGTCCACCTCCCATGAGGCCCGGGGTCCCCTACAGCAAAGAACTGTATTGCCGATACTACAGGGACTATGACCACGACACAGAAGACTGCGGCCTGCTGAAGAAGGCTATCAAAGAACTCGTTCAGCAAGGCCACCTAGGCAAGTTCATTTGGAGGGGAAACCCTACTGTCCCAGACCCATCGACACCTCCTGCACCTCAGATTGGCATGGACAATGCCCCGACGGAGAAGACGGTGGCCATGATCTCCTGAGGGGGCAGGTAACACTTCTAAAAGGCAGCGTAAGGAGGGGGTAGATTCTGTAATTCCTTTTTCTCAAAGGGATCTAGAAGGGATAGTTAACAAACATGATGATAGCATCGTCATATCTATGACAATCGCGAAGCACCCTGTAAAACGAATTCTAGTTGACAGTGGTAGCTTTGTTGATGTTTTGAGTTACGATGCCTTTGTTCGAAAGAATTTACCTCATAGTTCCCTTCGATCCATCACTATTCCCTTGATGGGTTTTACTGGAGATTCTGTAAGGGTCGAGGGTGAGATCACTCTCCCTGTCACAGCTGAGACTTCACCGTGTCAAAGCACGGTTCTCATGAACTTTCTAGTAGTCCAGGTCCCACTGGCCTACAACGACATACTTGGAAGACCCAGTTTGAACCTTCTGGATGCCATTATCTCCACCAAAAGACTACTCGTAAAGTTTTCTACCAGCGAGGGAGTTGAATAGATGAGGGGGAACAGAGCCCACTACCGCTCTGCTACCACTTGGCCCCTAGCCCATAGGGAGCGGTGTCGGCAACAGCACCCGAGCCACTCAACCCCCGAGACTTGGAGAGGAGAGGGGAGCCAGCCAAGCACCTGCTGACTTTTCCGTTGGGGGAGGACCCGACGAGGACCATCCAGGTTGGAGCCCTACTTCTGAAGAAGGCGCGCGATCAGCTTCTTGCTTTCCTATGAGCCAACTCTGACATCTTTGCATGGTCATCGTCCGACATGCGGGGTATCCCTGAGGAGGTAATTACCCATCAACTCAACATCAAACCGGGGTGCCAGCCCATCCGGCAAAAAAAGAGAAGCTTCGCCCCAGACCGGTAGAAGGCCATTGATGAGGAAATCCGCAAGCTGGTGGTTACAGGCCACATTCGAAAGGTCCATTATCCCGACTGGTTGGCCAATGTTATGATGGCCCGCAAGGCTAACAGGAGCTGAAGGATGTGTGTGGATTTCACTGACCTCAACAAAGCATGCCCCAAGGATAGCTTCCTGTTGCCTCAGATTGACCAGCTGGTGGATGCTACGTCCGATCATGAGACCCTTAGCTTCATAGATGCCTTCTCGGGATACAACCAGATCAAGATGGATCCGATGAACGAGGAAGCCACCTCATTTATGATCGAGAAGGGGATATACTTCTACAAGATGATGCCGTTCGGATTGAAGAACGGGGGCCACTTACTAGAGGTTAATGAATAAAGTCTTTGAAGACCAAATCGGGCATAACATGGAAGAGTATGTGGATGACATGCTAACCAAGAGTGTCTATACCACTGACCATGTTGCCAACCTTGTTGAGACCTTCGATAATCTTCACTGATACCATATGAGGTTAAACCCCCATAAGTGCGCCTTCGGGGTGACAGCGGGCAAATTCCTGGGCTTCACAGTGACGCAGTGTGGGATCGAGGCCAACCCCGATAAAATCCAAGCCATCTTAGATATGAGGTCCCCGGTTAACAAGAAGGAGGTGCAGCGCTTGAATGGATTGGGGTTGTCACGAGCTGAGGTAGAAAAGAAACCATATATTGCTTCTATGGGAGTCTATATATTCAATAAGGAGGTACTTCTAAATCTTCTAAGGTTAGATGGAGGTTTTCTACTGCAAATAACTTTGGATCTGAGATAATTTCTGCATCTACAAAAAAGTTCTTCATCAAGGCATATATTTTCAAAAATTACTGGAAGGATATTGGTATCATTAAATCCTTCTTTAAAGCAAATCTTTCCCTTACTGCACATCCACCAAGTTTCAGCTTTTATGATTCAACAAAGCCAATATATGCATCCTATTGGAATTGAGAAATACAAATATAAGGGAATGCAAGGACTGGAAAGAATGTGATATTCTCAAATTCAGATAGGGTGCAAGAAGCAGATAGATCTAAAAAAAATGAAATGAAAAAGGAAAAGATGGTACCGATTCATTAAATGGAGATGTTCTGATTTTTTAAGACATGATTAGATAAAAAAAATCGACACACTTTGATATTGATACTTTTATTGAAGAAGTCATGGAATGACTTCTTGGGGTAGCTGAACCACTGAATGAGTCACACGTTTTATGTGCACTCATGAAAGCCGAGATCGAAGATGTGATGTTTGTGGCCCTGATCTTGTTATAAAAAAAAGTGCTTGTTGAAAGCTATGTATAAGCCACTATAAGTGAGACTACTTTCTCTTTATGCCATGGGTATATTGATTAAGTTTCTACTTTGATACATCTTACCCTTTCTTTGTAGCCCTCATCGTATCCTTACATTACAAGCTTATAAAGACCTATTGATCCTTTGTGTTAACTTTTAACTACATTAGTGGAGAGTTAATTTAAAGAGCAAGCCTATGGAGTAGATACATATAATTATTAGAGATCCATTGCATTTACATGTTTTGCATAAAATTATTCAGGAAGTGAGTAATGAAGTGAGAATGATGCATGCTCATGAGTGGGAGAATTGAATATGAGGTGAGACCAAATTTTGTATTAACTTTTGTACTTGAGTTGAATAGAATAATTTCTTTAAATCATGGCTTGTGTTAAATATTTAAGGCTCTATTTGAACAATTAATCTTTTCTTTAGGGATTTTTTTTTTATTTTCTTTGCTCGAGGACTAGCAAAGTGTAAGTTTAGGGGTATTTGATAAGCGTAAATCCAACTATTTAATTCATTTACTTTCATAACGACATTAGCTAGTTTTTAATTTATTTTGAGTTAAATTTATTTATTTTTATTTAATTTTCTTTTGAATAAATATGAAGGAAAGATAAAATAGAAGTCGGACTTCAAGCTGGCGTTAACCAAACAAACTCCACGTGGCAACGGACTTGTAAGCAGCTGCAACCACCTTCACACGAACATGAGGTGGACGTGGGACTCCTTTCATGTGGTGGCTTGATTTTATGCGGTGCAACGAAATCTACGCTTTGATGAGTTGGCAACATGATTTTCATCTAAGAAAGGACTCTTAGGTGGTGATTTTTCTATCGTATTCAACACGGCTTGGGCTAAATCTTATCCTTATTCATCCAACTATAAAAAGAAGGCAGAGGGTCTTTAACCGGGGATATAGACTTTTGAAGACTTTTTGAGTTTTTCAACGGAGGAGAATCTGAAGAACAGAGGCGAGAGCTGCGTGTTCATCAATTGCTTCCAATGAAAAACATAAGTTCTTTAGTTTTCTTTTCACTTTTATTATGAACTAATTTCCTTTTCTAGAGCATTGATGTAATCTATCAACGAACACATAATTTATTTTATTTTTAATATTTTTATGATTGAGTGTTTAATTCTTATGATTAATGTTTACAATTTATTGTTTGATTAATTGAATTATAATGAGACCGAGAGGTGATTTGTTATTTCTTATAATTAATTCTTACAATTTATTTTTTGATTAATTGAACTACAATGAGACCGAGAGGTGATTTATTTTAGATCTAGAATTAAACACCATTAGTTGAACAAAAGTAGAGATACTTTACCATGATTAATATGATTTATAAAAATTGTATAGTACGTAATGAGTCTCCAATTAATTAAATTCACATAGAGATATGGAGTTGTTAGTTCAAGATATTTTTGATATCGTTCAAGAGAAGATATTAAATAATTAAGGAATTTTTAGTCATCAATATGGGATTATTGAAATTTAATAATTAAGAAGAATAAATTATGTGATATTTGTTAGGTGAAATCAATCGCTCTAGATCTATTCTTATCATATTTTTACATTTAAATTTTTATGTTTGTTAATTTTTAGATTAAATAATTTTACAATAGAATATTTTGTTTATATTTGATTTTCTAAATAGTAATTAATTTAGTAAATTTTGGTATTCAATAACATAATTAATCTTTGTGGGTTCGACATCCGTTCTCTAAAAATACTTTACTACTTGTTACGATTCTGTATACTTGCAGATTATTTTATGCGAACATAAATCAGTCTTCATTCCCAATAAAGAATATAGGTATGATTTAAAATTAATTTTAGATTTAATTTTGTTAACTAAATCTATTCTTTGAGGATCTTGGGCTTTGAAAATTAAATTCATGTTTATTTTATCTTTCATTGCATAATATATGAATTTGATTCATATAAAAATACATAAAATTCCCAATAAGTGGTGTCAGAGCCATCTTAGACTTTAAATTCAGTTAACTTGATATTACCTGAGTTCTAGTTTTTATATGCATAGATCTAAATTTTACATGCAATATAAAATATGAATCTTGCCATATGATGAAGATTAAAATTTAAAAAGTTTATTATATGATAATAAATATAGATTATTTAGATTTAATCATGTAAATAAAAATAAAAATTATGATTTATGTGTGACATAATCATAAAGGCTGAAACTTTAGTTATCATGTTTAGTATTTAATTTTGATATGATAAATGACATTATTAAGATATGAAATAATTATATCATGATAACATGATAATCAAGATTAAAAATTTAAAATTTAAATTTTTGATATTTTATCATGATCATAGTTGTTAGGGATGTTATGATAGAGACCAATTAGGATTTTCATGTGATAAAAACTAATTTATCATAATAGATAATGATAAAAAAAATATTAAAAATAAATTATTATAAAATATTTGATACTTATCATAAATTCCTAACAATTACTATCTTATCTTATCATAATGTGTAATAGATGATAACGTTTAGAAAAAATTAGACTTAACCATATCATTGTTTGATCCTATGATCCATGTTTAGTCTTTTGCAATTGAGCTTAACTATATTGATGTCTAAGAAAGGCTTGAATCAAAGGTTTTTAATTGCTCCATTCATTTACTTGACCAACATGAGTTGCTATCCAAGGCAAGTTAAATAGGACCCCTTTGATTGCTGACCTGGCCATTGTGAGGATGGCATCGAATTGATTAGACTAAGCGGGTTAGTTGGGATGGTAACAATTGATTTGGTCATCTGAGTAGGGTTCCTAAATTGATAGTGGTCAATGATCTTAATTTGATTAGGAATTTCAATCATAAGATTTGATCTTATGAAATTTAGGTTAATTGAAATTAATCTAAAATTCACAAATATAATATGTAACCAAGCATGATACAAATGTTGTACATACATGATGAGACCTAAATGCATAAAATCCCTCCATGAATATTAGGTCCTTATGCCTTCTATTGTTCACATGATACAAAATTATTAGGTCATGAGATTTGTTGTGGCAAAGCCAAGATCGAGTGTACCTATGAGGAGTTGATTGAAAAATAATGGGTTGACTTAAATAGATTATCTAGCATAATTGGCCAAAGTTAGGGTCAGTCTAATTTAGAGGTAATGTTTAGAGTGATCACATGCGGATATGATTGACAAGGCAATATTTCCTAAATGATCTAGGAGTCATATTTGATGTGATTGATAAATATCTACCTAACTTGGCTTATTAAGATTTGTTGTGCCAAAGCCAAGGTCAAGGTAAGTCAATTTGAGGGCCCTAGTTTACTAGAAAATTATTTGATAATTTCTTGAGATTAGTAAAGAGGGCTATTAAGATCGATAAAAATAGTGGAAGAAATTGATTTAATTAAAAATTTTAAAATTACTATATTAAATCGATGGTTTGCATTTATAATAATTGACTCATTCTATTTTCTAAACAGTTGTAAGAGACACCATGAGTATGAACATTAACCTTAAAGGTATCCTAGAGTCCAACAAGCTGACCAAACCCAATTTTTCTAATTGGCTAAGGAATGTAGTCAAGGAAAAATATCACTTCTGTGGCAAGGATGGGCACTAGAAGCATAATTGCAGGGCTTATCGAGCCAGCCTAAAAGATAAGAAGCATACAGATGCTTCTACATCAAGTGTGTTTATGATTGAAATATTTTCTTCTATTACTTCTTATTCCACTTGGGTATTGGACACCAGTTGTGGGTCTTATATTTGTATTAATATGTATATGATAAGAAATAGTAGAAGATTGGAAAAAGATGAAGTGATCCTATGTATGAAAATTAGAGCAAAGGTTGTTGCATTAGCTATAGGAATTTATTATTTATCTTTACTCATAGGGTTTGTAATTGAACTTAGTAATTGTTACTATGTTTCGAACATAACAAAGAATATTATATCCATTTTATGTTTAGTAATGGATGGGTATTTATTTGATATTGGAAATAAATGTATTTCTATTTTTCGAAATGAAATCTTCTTTGGTTCCACTGAATTGTTCAACGGAATTTATGTTCTTAATCTTCAAGTCCCTATTCTTAATATTGAATCAAAAATATTAAAATCAAATAATTCTAGAAACTCATACCTCTGACATTATCGTTTAAGCCATGTAAATGAAAAGCGTACTCCTCTAAAATGGAAGCACTTCTTCCTCCACATGAAAAAGAGGTCATGTCACGCCCCAGACCCAAAATTTTTGAGCTAGGGTGACAACCCGCCGCGTGCCGGGCACGCAAGGCATCCCGAAACATGACACTGAATTCAAGAAAAGCAACAACCTATATATCATTCAAGTCCATGTCTTTAATACAATCCATAACTAAAGATTTGGGCTACAAGCCCTACACATAAGCATTACTGGGGTTACATCAACATATGAATCCACTTTATTTTAAATAGAAGCTCCAACGAACCTATGGTTCCTTACACACCACCATAATATAGTCTGGGCATCAAGCCCTACACATAAATACACTGGTATAGCAATAAAACAAAATCTATATTTTATTTGAGTTGAGGTCCAGCACTCCAATATGTTATTCTCAAATCTCATGGTCCTGTAGCAAAAACATTATAATATTTTTATGAGATTACACTCAGTAAGTAAACCATGTTATGCAGTCAAATCATAGCATGATAATCAATAAACACATAGATGATTTACATGCTTAAACATTGTTCAATTACTCAAACATGCCATGTAAGTAAACCCATCATTGTTATATTATATCATATGTGTCCCACGGCCCTGCAATGCCCCATAACAAAGGAGAGCCGTGGCGGCACATATAAATATAATTCAAATCATTTGTACTCATCATTGTTGTATTATATCATAGCAAATTATCAGTGCAAATAAACAATTCATTGTCATATTATATTATATGTGTCCCACGGCCCTGCAATGCCTCATCTGAGCACATCCTCTAGATGTGTGGCCTCTACATGCCCTAACAAAGGAGAACCGCGGCGGCACATATCAATATAATTCATTCTTTTGCATTCACAATCACTCCATTATGCAATGTAAGTATTATATCATGCGTGTCCCACGGCCCTACAATGCCTCATCTGAGAACATCCTCTAGATGTGTATGGCCATAGCAAAGGAGAACCGCGGCGGCACTTATGAATATAATACCAATCATTTGCATCCATAACCGCTCAATTATACTATATAAGTAAACCCACTGTTTATACTCTCAATGGTAACTGTAAATGTGACCCACGGCCCAGCAATATCTCAATATCATGGTCCACCAGAACACATACTCCATATGTGTGGTGCCACCTTAAAGCAATCCTAACAAAGGTGAACCGCGGCGGCACATATAGATATGTGTCCCACGGCCAGCAATGCCTTCTCTGAGCACATCCTCTAGATGTGTAGGTGCGTGGCAATAATCATCAAAACACATCCTCTAGATGTGGTGTGGTATGACAGAGCAAAGGTGAGCCGCAGCAAAACATAACAGTACCTCACATCATACATCAATACATCAATACATCAATCATGTAGCAAAACAGTGGATTATACTTACTGAACAATTGCATATAATATATCACAATTCATAATTTAACTACGTATATCCTGAAATAAATTATTTAATAAACTGATAACTGGCTTACTTACCTCCGTATGCAATCCAACAGATATATCAACTAATCAGATGTCGGGGTACCTACACAATTAATTGATTAAAATCTGGATAATGAAATGATTCCTAAGACTCTACCCTGACCAATCCACGGGCCCAACTTCGGACTCGAATATCTCTCACCATACTCACTCAAATGGGGAAGTAAAATCATTCCCAGAAACTAGATTCAACCTACATTCCAACCATATAATTATTTTACTAATCCCGGTCCGTTACAGGGCCCAAAAACCAGCCCAAAGTCAGCTCGCTGCACGGCCCAAACGGCCTGAACCGACCGGCCCAGTCGGCCCGGTTCAATCTAATACCACCCGATCCCCTGTTTCACCGAACAGGGGACGGGAGCATGGCCGGCGGCCGGGGCCGCCGCCGGCCAAATTGAGGGCGGCCCGGCTGCCGGTGGCCGGGCCAGAGCCAGCCGCCGCCGCGGCCGGCCGCCAAACCTCCTCACTCTTCCTCAATTTCTTCGTCTTCTTTCATTCTACCGCGCGGCAAGATGTAGTGCTGGCGGCACGGCCGGCCACCATGGCCGGCCGGACCTCCACCGGACGCACGCCCGGCGCCGGTGGAGGCGACAGGCCAAGGCTCGGGCCCGGCGAGGCGGCGAGCACGCCGCCGGGCCCGAACCAACCGGCGGAAGCCGGGTTCGGCTTCCGCCACCGCGCGAGAGGAGGGCCAATTGGCCCTCTCTCTCCACTCTCTCTCCATCACCACCCCGCCGGACGCCACCCCCGGCGCCGGTGGGGTCGTCGGTCAAGTATCAGGCCCGGCGCGGCGGCGAGCATGCCGCCGGGCCTGAACCAAGGGGATCGGCCGGATGGTTTCATCGTCACTGTCTCCCTCTCTCTCTCTGCCTCCCGCCACCTCTCTCTCTCTCTCATGTTGTCTCTATCTCTCTTCCGGCTTTCTCTCTCTCTTGGGCTCTCTCACTGTCTCACGCTCTCTCTCTCTCACGCTCTCTCTCTCTAGATCAGGGGATTACCTGATGGAAGCATGGAAGCGAACGCCAGGATGATGGAGGGAGTCCCCCTCCATCATATAAATAATCCCCTAATGCAACGCTTCGGTGCACTCAAAAGACGCACGACGGCTAGGCCATTCAATCATCAAGTCAAGGCCTAAACGTCATGTCAAAAGTCTAAACGCCAAGAAGGTTTTCCCCGGGATGCCAGGTGTCCCCAGAAGTAATTACCAAGAGTTACGTTCCCCCATGATAATTTATGGGGGGTTACATTCTTCCCCCCTTATAAAAATTTCGTCCTCGAAATTTAATATACATCCAATGGAATACAAATACATAATTTCTATCTAATAATCAGTTAAATTTCATTCAAAAGTCACCGTCATCGATACATCGTTGATCTGTAATAAGATACAAATAATTGAGGATGTTTCTTTTTCATTTTCTCCTTAGAACTTCGACATAAGGAATACTACACCATCTCAGAACTTAATCCTTGCGGTCCACAATGTGCACAAGATGATCATCATAGGTCAATTCTTTCTTAAGCTAAATCGGTTCAAGTTCTAACACATAACAGGGTTTGAAATATACCTCCTCAGTCATAAAGGTATAAAACTCATTGAACACCCCAAAGAGTAATGAAGACAGTGCTAAGCTATAAGCCACCTCCTATTCCTTGATCATCTCAAATAGTCCAATAAATTAAGGACTCAATTCACCTCTAAACACAAATCTCATCACGTCATTAGTTAGTAAAATTTCCAAATGATCTTCAACCTAAAATTTCAAATCTTTCTGTTTAACATCAACATAACTTTTCTATTAACTCTGAGCTACATGAAGCTGCTTTGATACTTTCTCATATTGTTAAACCAGCTCAGTAATCAAAATTTTCTCTCTCACACTTCATCTCAATAAAAATTTACACCTTATATCATAGACAACAAAATGAATCCATTCGAATATTGGTTTGGTAATCAATAAATAAGCAATTTCATTAAGGGTAAGAACAATACCAAGCACCTCTTAAATCCATTACACAGGCTCACAGTATAACATCTAAAATCTTATTGGTTTCTGCAGTTGTCTATTACTTGAGGGTGGAAGGTTGGACTGAGATTCAGCTTAACCCACTAAGCTCTATGATTACATCATCGAATTAGAAGAGTGAGATAAATGAATACCATAGAGTCCACCACATGTATAATGTCTTCCATACTTAAGGTTAGCAACATATCAGGTACTCTCAATTCCTTGATAAGACAGTTCGAAATTCTTGTGAATTAGATATAAGATAATTTTCTTTCAATGCTCTCTCAACTCTTGAATAGTTGAATGTACCATTAATCATTACGACACTTATATCAATCATCATAATATACTTGGTTTCATTCTTGAATACTTCAAGCTAACATCAATGAACATTATGCCAATCATTTAAGATGTCTTTCATAATTATCGTAATTAAAATTCATCCTCTTTGAATAATAGTGTCATCACTAATCATCAGTATAATAAATTTATCTCCTTCATACTTATCAATAATACCACCATAACCAATCAATTTCTCTTTAAATAGGTCAGTTTATTCTCAATGAATATTATAATTTAAATGATTCAAATCCATGAGTTGATTATTTTGTTACCAATGACTATCAAAATCATCTATAGATTATGAAATGTCTCATTCCATAACATGACCAACTAATTCAAACCCTTCGAATATCTCAAGGTGACCTCACTGATCTAGCTCAGATGGATACATGACTTATAAGATCAATTCAGATTGAAAATGCACTTACCATCCAAAAGACATAATTAGAAAATTATAGTGATCTCATCATGACTTGAAAGTGATATAACATGTATCCTTAACCATAATCCATAATTGATAAAATCATCTCCCTCCTTTTTCCTTGAAAATAGATATGCACTCATGGCTGATTGATAATTTATCCATCCTGGAGAAAGATATCGATATAGGAATCATGAAGAAAGGCACAATAACTTAATGAACAGATATCTTGATTTAGAAATCTATTGATAGATAAAAAATTCCCATGAAATTCTTTATCAGTGGAGTTTATCTTATTCTCATTATTGCCAAAATCTTTCACTTTCTACTATCAAATATTTGATCATGCATATCCAATTAAAATTTTATCTCTCATATTATTTAAAGGTCTGAAACTGCTACGAATCATTTCCAACAAGTTTAAAGGAGCTAAAACTTCTAGAAGTCCCTTGGCCTCCCCATTGGTCAAGGTCGCCAGCTTGGGAGTCTCACAATATCATTGGCTTGCGATGGTTCATTCTTAATCCCTATCAAATTTGTAATTCAATTAATATCTTGATAAACTTTAAATTTCAAGCTTCCAAAGCATAATTCATGAAATTCCTTGAAAGTCATAATTGTCTCAATGTCATCCAAGTATTTTGCCTAGAGTGTCAATATGCATATGTCCCTAAGGTCATAACCTAGTCCTGTGGGTTATGGGCCCACCACGCTTCCGCTGCGTACTCTGATGCTGCATGTCTTGCATAGACTGAGCCATACCCGCGAGAGCTTGAAGCATCTCGGACTGGAATCGCTGGTGCTCAGTACCTACCGGGTTGGCAGGGACCATACCTCCAGTAGTTCCTTGACTCACCGGCTGATCAGCATTACCGGCTAGAGAGTCCTCCTCATACTGTTGGTTCCTAGTATGGCGAGCCATAACTAATTCCTGGTAAATTGGATGTGGTTAATATCATCATAAATTAATGTGTCAGGTGACTCTAAGTATGATGTCATCAAAATATGTTCTCTACGTGTTATCATGTCAATATGTCCTATGTCCCTAGGATCATAAGTTCTCTACCTGTTATCATGTCAATATGTCCATGTCCCTAGAGTCATAAGTTCTCCACCTGTTATCATGTCAATATGTCAGTGTCCCTAGGGTCATAACTTAAGCTCTGATACCATAAAAGCTGTCATGCCCCAGACCCAAAATTTTTGAGCTAGGGTGACAACCCGCCGCGTGCCGGGCACGCAAGGCGTCCCGAAACATGACACTGAATTCAAGAAAAGCGACAACCTATATATCATTCAAGTCCATGTCTTTAATACAATCCATAACTAAAGATTTGGGCTACAAGCCCTACACATAAGCATTACTGGGGTTACATCAACATATGAATCCACTTTATTTTAATAGAAGCTCCAACGAACCTATGGTTCCTTACACACCACCATAATATAGTCTGGGAATCAAGCCCTACACATAAATACACTGGTATAGCAATAAAACAAAATCTATATTTTATTTGAGTTGAGGTCCAGCACTCCAATATGTTATTCTCAAATCTCATGGTCCTGTAGCAAAAACATTATAATATTTTTATGAGATTACACTCAGTAAGTAAACCATGTTATGCAGTCAAATCATAGCATGATAATCAATAAACACATAGATGATTTACATGCTTAAACATTGTTCAATTACTCAAACATGCCATGTAAGTAAACCCATCATTGTTATATTATATCATATGTGTCCCACGGCCCTGCAATGCCCCATAACAAAGGAGAGCCGTGGCGGCACATATAAATATAATTCAAATCATTTGCACTCATCATTGTTGTATTATATCATAGCAAATTATCAGTGCAAATAAACAATTCATTGTCATATTATATTATATGTGTCCCACGGCCCTGCAATGCCTCATCTGAGCACATCCTCTAGATGTGTGGCCTCTACATGCCCTAACAAAGGAGAACCGCGGCGGCACATATCAATATAATTCATTCTTTTGCATTCACAATCACTCCATTATGCAATGTAAGTATTATATCATGCGTGTCCCATGGCCCTGCAATGCCTCATCTGAGCACATCCTCTAGATGTGTATGGCCATAGCAAAGGAGAACCGCGGCGGCACTTATGAATATAATACCAATCATTTGCATCCATAACCGCTCAATTATACTATATAAGTAAACCCACTGTTTATACTCTCAATGGTAACTGTAAATGTGACCCACGGCCCAGCAATATCTCAATATCATGGTCCACGAGAACACATACTCCATATGTGTGGTGCCACCTCAAAGCAATCCTAACAAAGGTGAACCGCGGCGGCACATATAGATATGTGTCCCACGGCCAGTAATGCCTCCTCTGAGCACATCCTCTAGATGTGTAGGTGCGTGGCAATAATCATCAAAACACATCCTCTAGATGTGGTGTGGTATGACAGAGCAAAGGTGAGCCGCAGCGAAACATAACAGTACCTCACATCATACATCAATACATCAATACATCAATCATGTAGCAAAACAGTGGATTATACTTACTGAACAATTGCATATAATATATCATAATTCACAATTTAACTACGCATATCCTAAAATAAATTATTTAATAAACTGATAACTGGCTTACTTACCTCCGTACGCAATCCAACAGATATATCAACTAATCAGATGTCGGGGTACCTACACAATTAATTGATTAAAATCTGGATAATGAAATGATTCCTAAGACTCTACCCTGACCAATCCATGGGCCCAACTTCGGACTCGAATATCTCTCACCATACTCACTCAAATGGGGAAGTAAAATCATCCCCAGAAACTAGATTCAACCTAGATTCCAACCATATAATTATTTTACTAATCCCGGTCCGTTACAGGGCCCAAAAACCAGCCCAAAGTCAGCTCGTTGCACGGCCCAAACGGCCTGAACCGGCCGGCCCAGCTGGCCCGGTTCAATCTAATACCACCCGATCCCCTGTTTCACCAAACAGGGGACGGGAGCATGGCCGGCGGCCGGGGCCTCCGCCGGCCAAATTGAGGGCGGCCCGGTCGCCGGTGGCCGGGCCAGAGCCGGCTGCCGCCGCGGCCGGCCGCCAAACCTCCTCACTCTTCCTCAATTTCTCTGTCTTCTTCCATTCTACCGTGCGGCAAGATGTAGTGCCGGCGGCACGGCCGGCCACCTTGGCCGGCTGGACCTCCACCGGATGCACGCCCGGCGCCGGTGGAGGCGACAGGCCAAGGCTCAGGCCCGGCGAGGCGGCGAGCACGCCGCCGGGCCCGAACCAACCGGCGGAAGCTGGTTCGGCCGGCTTCCGCCACCGCGCGAGAGGAGGGCCAATTGGCCCTCTCTCTCCACTCTCTCTCCATCACCACCCCGCCGGACGCCACCCCCGGCGCCGGCAGGGTCGCCGGTCAAGTATCAGGCCCGGCGCGGCGGCGAGCACGCCGCCGGGCCTGAACCAAGGGGATCGGCCGGATGGTTTCATCGTCACTGTCTCCCTCTCTCTCTCTCTGCCTCCCGCCGCCTCTCTCTCTCTCATGTTGTCTCTATCTCTCTTCCGGCTTTCTCTCTCTCTTGGGCTCTCTCACTGTCTCACGCTCTCTCTCTCTAGATCAGGGGATTACCTGATGGAAGCATGGAAGCGAACGCCAGGATGATGGAGGGAGTCCCCCTCCATCATATAAATAATCCCCTAATGCAACGCTTCGGTGCACTCAAAAGACGCGCGACGGCTAGGCCATTCAATCGTCAAGTCAAGGCCTAAACGTCATGTCAAAAGTCTAAATGCCAAGAAGGTTTTCCCCGGGATGCCAGGTGTCCCCAGAAGTAATTACCAAGAGTTACGTTCCCTCATGATAATTTATGGGGGGTTACAGGTCACTATTGCCAACAGTAGTCCTTCATCTAGTGGGTTAGCATTTGGACCTCTGGAACAAGCACCCAAGCCCAATTCTCTTATACCCTATTGTTGAATGGTGCATTGCTTCATGGGATAGAGGCTGAAGTATCTTCCTTTCCTCAATACGTTTTGAAATCGAAGCTCCAGAGCATTGCTTCATATTCCCATCGAGAGCATGGTTCCTCTACTATAGAAGCATTGCTTCCTCCAAAGATGACTTACCTGAATTATGTCAATGATTGTTTACTTAATTTAAGCAATAACTCAAATAACCTTAGTACTTTGAAGCCTGAATTAGGAGGCCAATTTGAGCCAGTGTGACCAAGGGGCTGAAATATTGCAATGCTCATGAGGAACTCAATCCAAGTCAGTCTAACCAAGTCCAGAAGCATTGTAATGCTGCTACCAAACCTGATGGACACTTTAATCCAATACTTAGAATATTATTCTATAGTCTTTGAACCCTTTTCTTCATAGTGTCATGTGAGCATTGCTCTTTGATAACAACCCCTCAAGAGATTTCTATACTCAGGGGCCATTAAAGTATTACTCTTGGAACATGTAATAAAGACTCATCATTTTGTTTTAAAGAGAGGGCCAACATGGGATATTAGACTATATCTTGATAAGAAGATATAACTTTTGCCCCTTTGTAACAATGGAAGGTAAAAAAATAATATTATAAATTTTTTTATGCCAATGTATCTATAGTAATAGGCTAATGATGACTGTAGTTTCTTTATTGAAAGTTTTTCAATTCTTAAGTTGGAAGTAATTAATAATGAAAGTTTGCATCAACTAAAAATTCAGATCTTATAAAATCTTAAAAAAACTGCCATTGAAGTATAAAACTCATCAAATAATTCTTTTAAGAACCACACTTCAACCGAACACTTGCCCGTCCATGCCAATACGAGCACGAGGTACGAAGAGAAGGACAACAATAAAGAGACCTACTAGCAGTGGCTTTAAGCATCAAATTGTAGATTTTGTTGCATCCACCAGAGAAGAAAGGGTTGCTTGATGAAGGGTCTATTAAGTTCCGGAGATAAGAAAAAATAGAAAACAAGAATAGAAGGAAAAATATATGGAAGTAATCAACTACATGTCACTGAAAAAGAGGGGGTAGGCTGAAATATGTATCAAAATTTTCTAAGAACACCAATAAATTCAAACCGGCCAACCATGAGGAAAATGATGAAAAAGAAAAAGAGTTTTCATGGAAATACTAGTTAGATCTGACCAAAACACACTAGAATTGGGCGAGTGGTTAGGAATATTTGATTGTGATGTAATATCCTGTTTCAATAGATGGTCCTTTGCAATAGATGGTCCTATTTTATTGCGATCGTTTGCGGATAATTTCAACGCCATCCACTAATTAATAAGTGATAACGATAGCACCTTAAATGTTAAACTCCTGCTTTGATGGGAGCAGGCGGTGGAAGGGAACTGAGGAATCTCTTTAAATAGAGATCCCTTCTAAGGCTTTTGAGAACACAATGCCATCGAAAGAAAAACCAGAAAGAAGCGGAGGTATTGGGTCCCTGATCAAGAGCATATCCTGAGGGCATACACTATCAGAGTGCGATAGCTCATTGATTGGAAGCACTCAATCAAGATCCCGAGAGGTCCCGAAGCGGTAGATCAAGATCCTGAGAGGTAGATCTGCAGCTAATTCAGATCAAGGGGAAGATCAAGATTCACCAAGAGGAAGATCGAGATCCATCGAGAGAAAGATCAAGATCCTGATTCAGATCTTCTAGAGGTAGATCGAAAGCAATGGCTGAAGGTAATACAAAGATCCTATCTATTAATTCTATACATATTATGTAGATTGTTAATAGACCTCTAACAGTTGGTATCAGAGCATTATACCTCTGCCTTGTTTTTTTTTTAGCATTTCAGATTTGATTATTTTATTGTTTAGAGGTTTTTTTCTGGTCTCTATTTCTCTCACATAGAGATAATCCAAGGGGAGGCTACTGGTAGTACCCTGGATTATTTGACCCAACGAATGTATGGTAGGAATATTAGAGACACACCAAAGGAGGCTACTGGTAGTACCTTGGTGTGTTTTACCCAACTACCTATATATTGGGAGAGTTAATAGATCGCCATGAAGTTTGTTTGAGAGGTGGTTACTCTTTGGTTTTTTCCTTTTTAATCCTACATTTATGGTTCCAATTTTTGTTTCTCGATTCTTCATTTCAATTTATTGTTTCAGAATTTTGAGCAGCCAAATTTATAGCTTGATATTAGAAAACGTTGCCTGTTCGAAAACGTATTCCATGCATTTTTTGTTTTGTCGCATCATGGATTTTTCTTGGCCGCTCTCTGGCAATAAAAAAAAGGCTTGCGGAGATCTCAGGTTCAAATTACAGTGGAGGTTTTTCCTCTGTTGTTCAATTTTTTCTTTGCCGTCCTGATTTTCTTCCATCAGGTTTCGGTTTTTGCTCACGAGCGGAACGGTAACGTAAGAGAAAAAAGTGGCTTCCATAACCACATGCGGTGACCTATTAAAGAGAGAAAACGTCTATTGCGGTTTCGATTTTCTCGCCTATGGGTCCTTCGGTTTTCTCAAGAGATTTAAAATCAAATTGATTGGTTAAATTTTAAATGCATGCTATTATCTGTTTAATATTATATCATGTGATATGATTGGTTTTATCATTTATTTCTTAAGTTTAAAATTTTTGTATTAAAATACGCCTCCTGAGTCTCTATGCCTACGGTGTTTTGCATAGACTGGCCCAAGGGAATAATGAGCTACGGCCGGACGTGTTTTAATTAGCAAAAATTTTTCTTAATATGATAATTTTAAAATTCATTAAATAGATAATTGAAATGTTATCTCCTGTTTTGCATATTAGATTTATTCTATGTATGAATTTGGTGGTAGTGTGAAAATCACAATGCAAATCCTTTCAAGGTCTGATTGGTCAATTGGTGTCTAGAAAAGTAAAGAGATTGTGGTTACTTAATTGGTTCCGTTGACTGACCTAAGGAAAGCAACCGGGGACCCCTACTTCTCTTTCACTGGCCTGGCCAATTTGATTAACTCAGATCTTGATTTGGAAATATTACGTTGATTAAGATCACTACCTAATAATCATGCTAAATTGGTTAATCTATATGCATATAATGAAATTCAAATGTCATGTGATCAATATAATTTTGATTAATTGAGGAGTAGCCACAGCATTTTTGATTAATCAAAATTATATATTGAGTTGCAAAAATCACATAAGGTTAGATGACATTAATTGTGACTAATTATATTAATGTAATGAATCTTATCCCATAGGAATTTTTATTGCATTAATATAATTAATTAGGATAGGATAACAAATTATTTTCTTAATTACCCACAGGAATTAAGAAAGGAATATGATTTGTTAGTCACATCATTAAGTTAATGAATCTATTTGAGTATAATAACTTAGCCCACATGTAGTTATTATATGTTATTGATTCATGTTATTGCATGTTTACATTGGTAAGACATAACATCAAGTTATATGCCTCAAATTCAATTACATGAACATGATTTTATTTTTATGCAGCTATTTTGCCTGTTAATATTTCTGATATGAAATATGACGTTCCCGATTTAAGTGCTGATAATTATAAATTATGGAAGGAGAGAATTCTTCTTCAATTAGGGTACATGGATATTGACTATGCTATCAGGAAGGATGAACCACATTCGGTTACATCTACTAGCACTCAGGCTGAGATTGCTGCGTATGAATGATGGGAGCGATCCAATCTCCTCAGTATGATGTTCATACGTACTAAAATTTTTGCTAGTATACGTGGTTCAATTCCTGAGTGCAAAAATGTTAAGGAACTTCTGAAGGCTATTGATGCACAATTTGAGTCTTCAGATAAGGCACTGGCTAGCACCCTAATGACAAAATTGTCATTAATGAAGCTCACTACTATTGGAGGTGTGCGTGAGCACATTATGAAGATGAGGGACATTGTGGCTTAGTTAAAATCCCTAGAGGTTGAGATGTCAGAATCTTTCTTAGTACACTTTATTTTGAACTCACTCCCACAGCAGTATAGTCCCTTCAAAATATCTTACAACACACATAAGGACAAATGGTCAATTAATGAACTTCTGACCATGTGTGTTCAAGAGGAAGGGAGGCTAATTTTAGAAATGGAAGAAAGTGCACATTTAGTCCCAAAGCCAAACGCAAAGGAAAGGGTAAAGTATCCATCCATACAGAAGACAAGAAGGAGTCCAAGTGCTTCTTTTGCAAGAAGAAAGGGCATATAAAGAAAGATTGTCTCAAATTCAAAGCTTGGCTTGACAAGAAAGGTACTCTAACATCATTTGTATGTCATGAATCCAATTTGGTTATATGTCATAACACATGGTGGATTGATTCTGGTTCTACAATCCATGTTTCAAATACCTTGCAGGGTTTTCTAAATCAAAGGAAACCATTGGAAAGTGAACAAAGCATCTATTCAGGAAATAAGATGGGTTCACATGTGGAAGCGATTGGGACGTGTAGACTTATTTTAGATTCTGGTTTTGTTTTAGATTTGGAAAAGACATTTTATATTCCAAGTTTCTCTAGAAATTTGATTTCAGTGTCAAGGCTTATACCAGCAGGATACTCCTTTAATTTTAATAAAAGCTCTATTGATTTATTTTATAAATCTAAGCTTATTGGGAATGGTACATTGTCCGACAATCTTTTTCAAATTAATTTAAAAATAATACCACCTATAATGTGATGCACACCCAAACTGGTATGAAAAGATGTGTTATGAACGAGAATTCCTCTATTTTGTGGCATCGAAGATTAGGTCATATCTTCATTGAGAGAATTAAAAGATTAGTAAAAGATGGAGTACTTGATACTCTTGATTTTATTGATTTTGGCACTTGTGTGAACTGCATAAAGGGAAAGCAAACCAACAAGTCCAAGAAAAATGCCAAGAGAAGTTCAGAAGTACTGGAGATCATACATACGGATATCTGTAGTCCAGATATGGACTCGTATGGTCAGAGATACTTTATCTTATTTATTGATGACTATTCACGATATATATCTCTACCTGCTTCATAATAAGAACGAAGCATTAGATGCCTTTAAGGTATTTAAGGCAGAAGTAGCAAACAATGCAGCAAGCAAATTAAAATCGTGAGGTCAGATAGAGGTGAAGAATATTATGGTAGATACACTGAGAATGGACAAGCACCTGGTCTGTTTGCTCGATTTCTTAAAGAAAATGAAATTGTTGCACAATGCACCATGCCAGGGTCTCCTGACCAAAACGGTGTAGCTGAAAGGAGAAACCGGACATTATTGGATATGGTAAGGAGCATGATTGTCAGCTCCAACTTACCTAAATCCTTGTGGACTGAAGCTCTTAAAACTGCTGTGTATATATTAAATTGGGTTCCAACCAAGGCTGTTTCCAAAATGCCATTTGAGTTATTTAAAGATTGAAAACCAAGTTTGCACCATATACGTGTTTGGGGATGCCCATCTGAAGTAAGAGTCTATAATCCATAAGAAAAGAAACTAGACCCAAGGACTATTAGTGGATATTTTATTGGATATGCTGAGAAGTTCAAGGGTTATAGATTTTATTATCCATCTCACAACACTAGAATTGTGAAATCAAGAAATGCAAAATTTCTTGAGAATGACTTGATTAGTGAGAGTGATCTCAATCTCAGTATTTGGCTTCTTCTGAGAAAGATCATTCAGATATTCCAGCTTCCACTTCAAGTGAGGGATTGGTTATTATTTATAGCACTCCTCAAACTCAAATAAGTGCTCAACAACTAGTCATTGAGATTTCACAAGCTGATGATAATCTAGAAGATCATGTTGTGCAAGATACTCCTCAAGAGGTCATTGACACAACATTAAGAAGATCAACTAGAATAAAGAAATCAGCAATTCCTAGTGATTATATTGTGTATCTACATGAATCTGACTATAACATTGGAGCCGAAAATGATCCTAAAATTTTTCACAAGCCATGAGTTCTAAGGAATCAAACTTATGGTACAATGCCATGAAGGACGAGATGGAATCTATGGCATCTAATCGAGTCTGGGATCTTGTTGAGTTGCATGATGGTATAAAAGCCATTGGATGTAGATGGATCTTTAAAATAAAGAAAGACTCACAAGGCAACATTGAAAGATATAAAGCAAGACTCGTTGCCAAAGGATTCACTCAGAGGGAAGGAATCGACTACACGGAGACATTTTCTCCTGTATCCAAGAAAGATTCTCTCTGAATAATTATGGCATTGGTAGCTTATTTTGATTTTGAGTTACATCAAATGGATATGAAAACTGCATTCCTTAATGAAGATCTAGAGGAAGAGGTTTACATGAAACAGCCTGAAGGATTTTCCTCTGGTGATAGTAAGCATTTGGTTTGCAAGCTTAAGAAATCCATATATGGATTGAAACAAGCCTCCCGTATGTGGTATTTAAAATTTCATGATCTCTTCCTTTGGTTTTGAAGAGAACATCATGGATTAATGTATCTACCAGAAGGTTAGTGGGAGCAAAATTTGTTTCTTGGTCCTATATGTGGATGACATTCTACTTGCAACCAATGATAAAGGGTTGCTATATGAGGTAAAACAATTTCTCTCCAAAAATTTTGATATAAAAGATATAAGTGAGGCATCTTATGTCATTGGCATTAAGATCCATAGAGAAAGATCTTGAGGCATTTTAGGATTGTCTCAAGAAACTTATATTAATAAAGTCTTGGAGAGATTTCAGATGAAAAATTGTTCACCAAGTGTTGCACCTATAGTGAAGGGTGACAAGTTCGCTTTGAACCAGTGCCCTAAAAATGAACTTGAACGGGAACAGATGCACAACATTCCATATGCTTCAGCTGTTGGAAGCCTAATGTATGCTCAGGTTTGCACAAGACCTGACATTGCATTTGCAGTAGGAATATTGGGAAGATATCAGAGTAATCCAGGTCTAGACCACTGGAGAGCTGCTAAAAAGATCATGAGGTATCTTCAAGGGACCAAGGACTACATGCTCATGTATAGACGAACTGATCATTTGGAGATAGAGGGCTACTCAGATTCGAACTTTGCTGGCTGCGTTGATTCTCGAAAATCAACATCAGGATTTATATTTATGTTAGCTGGTGGAGCCATATCATGGAGGAGTGCAAAGCAGACTTTGACTGCTACCTCTACTATGGAAGCGGAGTTCGTTGCTTGTTTTGAGGCTACATCGCAAGGTGTATGGTTGAAGAGTTTCGTCTCAGGGCTTAGAATTGTTGACTCTATTGCTAGGCCAATTAAATTGTACTGTGACAATTCAGCTGCTGTATTTTTGGCTAAAAACCATAAGAGTGGTAGTCGAAGTAAATATATCGACATTAAGTATTTAGCCATAAGAGAACGTGTTAAAGAAAACAAAGTGGTCATAGAACACGTTAGCATTAAATTGATGATAGCTGATCCTTTGACTAAAGGCATGCCAATTAAGAATTTTAAGGATCATGTGATACCAATGGGACTTGGTTCCATGATATAATTGCATTGATAACAGTTTGTACAAAGAAACTCTTATTTCAATTATTGTTTATTTCTCATTCAGGTGTACACATTATTTGACTTTTGAGAAATGACAAACTTTTTCTTTTGGACTCTGAATAAACATATGGTTTATTCATTATGTTATGTTGTCACATTTGGAATAGTGGTAAAGAAATTGAATGCATTGTAATACTTAGAAGATAATACTCAATTATAGATGACCTATCGCTATGATTCATGTATTTAGTTTCTTATTCAGTGTTGATAAAATATACGGACCAAATGGAAGAATGTAATATCCCGTTGCAATAGATGGTCCTTTGCAATAGATGTCCTATTTTATTGCGATCGTTTGCAGATAATTTCAATGCCATCCACTAATTAATAAGTGATAACGATAGCTCCTTAAATGTTGAACGCCTGCTTTGATGGGAGCAGGCGATGGAAGGGAATTGAGGAATCTCTTTAAATAGAGATTCCTTCTAAGGCTTTTGAGAACACAATGTCATCGAAAGAAAAATCAAAAAGAAGCGGAGGTATTGGGTCCCTGATCAAGAGCATATATATCCTAAGGGCATACACCATCAGAGTGCGATAGCTCATTGATTGGAAGCACTCAATCAAGATCCCGAGAGGTCCCGAAGTGGTAGATCAAGATCCCAAGAGGTAGATCTGCAGCTGATTCAGATCAAGGGAAAGATCAAGATTCACCAAGAGGAAGATCGAGATCCATCGAGACGAAGATCAAGATCCTGATTCAGATCTTTAGAGGTAGATCAAAAGCAATGGCTGGAGGTAATACAAAGATCCTATCTATTAATTCTATACATATTGTGTAGATTATTAATAGACCTCTAACATCTGAATCCAAATAGAATTGGAATTAGATTCTAGTTTTAACTAAACAATTGCTTGAAATCAAATTCCATGATTTTGACTTAATTCTACATGACTATTTCCTCGAACCAAACTAGTTTGTTCCAATCCAATCTAATTGACTGACATAAATACTGAATTACTAAACCTTCTCGTCAACCCTTTCTGTTCATACTTCTTTCTAGAGAAACTCTCAGAATGATTTCTTTCAGTCGCTCTACATTAGGTGTTTTGCTTTACGGAATGAAGATCTGAGAATGATGCAGAAATTTGACGTCTGTGTTTGCAAATCGAACAATTCCATTCACAAAAACATTACATATCACAACACTTGAGATTCATGAGCTATATACAAATATATGTAGTTCCGTTATCCCCGGCCCTTCTTGAATGAACATGCAAAGCTTTCAGGCAATTTCTGTCGCTACACTGAATTCCATTTCCCTCACCTGGATGGAGCTGAGATTCTCCTCTTTCTCCTGCTGCTCCAAGGTCTCATACAGAGGAGCATTTCTTGTCTCTGGCAGCCAGAACGTGAGGAGCCCACTGCAAATAGCAAAGCCTCCAAAGATAAAGAATGAGATTGACGGGCTTAAGCGGCCCAAAACCACTAACAGAGGTGCTATCGCTGCTCCCAGCATCAGTGCCTGGCGCAGCATCGAAACAGCGAAGTTCCTCACATTGGTAGGGAACAGCTCTACACAATATACGTACAAAACATCAAAAGCCATGGATGCTGCCATGAATCCAATTGCTTCCACGGTCAACTGAGACCAGCTCCCTTTTGAATCTGTCTTGTTGTTGGTGGTGAAAAGAACGCAAAGAATGCATGCAATGCCTTCTATGCAAGCTGATAAAGAGAAAAGAATCCGGCGGTCTGTGAAGCTCAGAAACACACTGCCTAGAAGGACTGCAGGAATCTCCATCAGTGCATTCACTGCAACAGTGAAATAGAGATTGAAGTTAAGGTTCTCTACATTGAGCTGGACACCGTAGTACACGAAACCGACTCCAAATCCAGCAATCATGACAGCAGCTATCCTTCTAGTTGCCCATCTTGCCGACCATAAGCTTTCATTTCTTGTAGCATCAATAGGGCTAGAGATTGATATGTTCTGCGGTAATTGCCTTCCATTGAGTTTGGCAAACTTAGTAAGGACTTCAAGTGCTTCCTTTGTTCTGCCTTTGACTGCAAGCCATCTTGGAGACTCTGAGACGAAGGGAAGAATTAAAACCGAGTAAGCAAGGGGTGGAAGGGAGATAACTTTGTATAGGTCCCTCCATTGGGTCCTTGCAGGATAAGCGATCAGTGGAAGGGAGAGGAAGCCGATGGTGAAGAAAAAGAAGCCGTACTGGCCGACCTGCCCTCGCCACTTCCGTCCAACGGATTCTGTGGAGAGGACGAGGCAGCAGATGCCAATTCCTGACCGAGCAAATCCATTCGAGAAGCGAAGGAAAGCATAGATCCATAAGTTTGGAGATAGGGAGGTGAGAAAGCCAGTGACGAAGGTCAGGAGGCATGAGAGGAGTATCGTCTTCTTCCGACCGAGGTAGGAGTCAGCCAGTCGGCCGTGAGCTGCAGATCCTGCAAGTACGTACGATCGAGAGGGCTCCTTAATTAATTACATGAATATATATATATATATATATATATTCATTCACGGTCCTAATAATAATATTATTCTGTAAAACATGCGAATCAATCAATCGGATTTTCATATAATTCTGCTACGTACAACAAAACCCTGACTACTAGCTATAAATAATAATTAATTAAGTGCAGTAGTACTCTATATGTTGTGGCTTTTGCCTCATCGCACGTAAATACACCGTACGTGCATTGAAAATCAGTGTAGGTTGTTGTGAATCTTCTTTTGCAGGGATAGAACTGAATATTTCTCATACATTGACAAATAGACTGAAGTTGCTTCTGATGACACGTACGTTAGACGGTCAAATTGAAAGTAGTGTAACAAGGATGGCAGAAGCAAAGTTTAGGTTGGGTCAGATCTAGTTTAGTTGGATTTCTTCTATTCGATAAACTATAGATCCAGTTTTCGGTTCCAAAGATTGATTGCTCTTCTCTTAGGTTTCGTGTTTATTACGGATGTAGCAAAATTATTGGACTTCACCTGGTACTACCCCACCACCACCGCTCCACGTACCAAATAAAGTTAAATAAATGAATAAGGTTGCCGATCCAATTCAATGATTAGGAGAGAAAGGAACGGATTGAAATACCATGAGCCCCATCACTTAAATCGGTTTCCGTATCTAAAAACTTTGCATTGATCAATCGGATCTCTTTCTGGAATTGAAGGTCCGTGGGATTGAACTGGAATATTTGAAGTGCTGCATGCCAATTCAATCCCATGGCAATCCAGGCAACAATCCAAAAACCCCACTAGGAAATCAATATTTTAATATTTGGATTATTAAAGATGAATGAATTTATTCACGTTCCTTCTGGTTTAGGACCCCTTTTTGCTGGACTTTCATTATCAAATGGAGTGAACAAACAACCGTTTTCTACCCACACCCTATACCCATTCCAAAGAGGAAACACCTGCATAATTTTCTAGGTGCATATTTTGGGTAGCCAGTCTTGTGCTACTGTTTCATTAACCTAACCTAATCCTGCTGAAAGCTGCTCCTTCCATTCCAATGAACATGTTTAAAATAGTTGTACAGGATTGATTACATACCGAAGAGGGAGCCGATGAAGAACAAGGATGCTGGAATCCCAGCTCTGAATTTCTTGTCACATATGAGCCCCCACTCCGCTATCGTAGAGCTCTTGTCACCTCCGACCCATTCCCAAGACCCCTGGCCGAGCTCACACATAGAAGTTGACGAAGCCGACGAGCAGAAAGACCCCTTGCATCTCCATGGAGGCTGGGCATCGCTAAATATGGTGATCAGTGTGTTCTGCGAGTCCAATATCCATGCCAGCGAGACCAAGAATACATGCACCAGTTGCGAGGACCCAAAAGACCCAACATGTTGTTCAATTATCTCATCCACTGTGAGCTCCAACTTATGATCTCCATTGCCATCCCCCACATCTCCATTACGAGCGACTAGCTCCTGTAGTTCATCCATCATGAATGCTCATAAAATTTTGAAGTGTTTGTAAAGCATGGTCTTCCAAAGTGCTTTTATAGACCCCAAGATGGCTGAATGATTATGCAACAACGGTTTCCCCACCGTATCTGCAGTGATTGCCACCCGTCGCAGGACTAGACATTTTCTTTCTCTAAAGTGAAGAAGTGGTGCGTGACGTTTCGTAGCACTAACTTTGTTAAAAGGCTGATTCTCTGTAATTTCTGTAGCAAAGAAAACATAGAACTCCAAAGTGCACGGCTGCTGAAGAATAAGTGGGAGACAGTGGGATGCCAAAAGCAATCAAATTTGGCTAGTTATTTGATGTTTGGGAGTAAGATTAAGAGCCGCCAGTCGTTTTCCGGTACTAAGAGATTCCATTTTAGATAATGATTCTCGTGAATTTCCACTTCGATTTTGTAATTGATATATGGTTATAAGAGTTGAGTCCTCATCACTTCCCACGATGTTACTTGATGCCCATGTCTGATGGCACCGCATGGCACTGACAGCCCATTAGGAAGGTGATGGGCTGATAAGGCAGCACCAATCAATGGTGATAATCACGCTCCTAAATAATTTCCAGTCAGCCACCTAGATAGGATCTCTAGTCAGCCATCCAGGTAGAATCTTTCGTGGGTCCTACATGCATGGCCCCTACTACTCAGAACATTTGCATGATCCTTCAACGATCCTAAATTGCAACGGAAAGATTTCTTCTGCTATGGATGTGGGGGCAGATCCTATCAATTCTGCTACAGTTGCTCAGGCAAATTCTACTATGCCACACGGGGAGCAAATCCCATCAATTTTGGTATGACCACCTAGGTCCAAGGATGTGCGCTCTCGCATTCTGTTACGCCACGACCTCCACAAACTCCCAAAATAAGTAAGAGGGACCTTCGATCAAGTAAAAGATACATACTCGTTCAAACCTAAAGCTGTTGCCCAGAGCACTAACTTGAGCATCGGAGGGTTTTCATTGAAATCTTTAGCTCAGAAACTTTCTACAGGTTCCCGATCAAGAGAAAGCCTATTGGAGGATCCTTGATCAACCAAAGAAGACGATCGAAAGGCCACTGACGATCGAGGTGGAAGAGGGCAAAAACACGATCAGCGACACAAATTTGCAGATCCCGATCCCCTCTAGATCAAAGATGGTGGTATCAACACGTGCTCAAGAAGCCTCCACCAGCCGCATGGGAGAGCCCTCATGGCAAATCGAGCAGCAGGAGACCGACCTTCCAGCTCTACCATTGCCGTTGCCTCACACCACCCAACCGGACTAGCTTGCCACCCTCACCCAGCAAGTTCAAGTGCAGGTGGCGGTGGTCCAAGAGTTGCAAGAGCAGCATTCCGTTGCTACGCAGCAATAGTCAGGAGCTTTCGCTCCCCCTGTGGTTACTGCTTGCATCAGCCATTGATCCACTCATGGAATATCTCTTCGTCGGGAGACTCACCACCACTGCGAGGCCCCCAAACGGCCTTGCTCTCCCTCTTACAGACGATGATACATGAAATAGCCTGAGCAAAAGCATCAATGTCTCCCCCCTCCTTCATCTTCTGAGTCATCTAGAGAGGGGTCCACCAGTGGACTAATCAACTACAGGACAGAACAACGCCTTGATAAGTACAACCATCAGCTGGAAGAACTCAGTCACAGGTTTACTGATCTGCCAGAAAGGGACAATGGCACTCTTCCCCCCCTTACTCGTTGCATCACAGAGGATTTGGTCCCTTACTGGTTCCATTTTTCTCAGTTGGATCTGTATGACGGCACTATGGATCCACTTGACCATCTGGATAGCTACAAGCTCTCATGCATATCCAGGGACTACTGATGCCCTCCTCTATATCGTCTTCCCAGATACTCTTCGAAAGGCTGCCCGTGCTAGTATTTTTGTCTCAAGCCGTGCAGCATCAATTCCTTCAAGCAGTTGGAGAGGAGTTTCTTGGCCTACTTCAATGTCTGCCAGAAGATTCCTTGAGTGGCAGATAGTCTTTTCTCTATTTGGTAGAAAGATGGAGAGTCCCTCAAGGTTTTTGTGGCCCGCTTCAAGATGGTGACTCTCGAGGTCTATCACCTCGATGATTCTGTGGCCATCCTGGCTCTAAAGCGTGGCCTCTATCCCTCTTGCTTCACCTACTCCCTCGATAAGAAGCCTCCCAAGTCCTATACGATGCTTCTGAGTCATGCATAGAAATACATCCATGCCAACAAGGCTGACCATACAAGAAGGGAGATGGATGGGGCACCTAAGAAGAAGCAAGCCTGTGAATGGCCAAGTGGATTCCTCTTTAAGACCACCAATAACTAAGCCAAGTACAAAGCCATGTTGGCAGGGCTAAAGTTTGCACAAGAACTTGGAATAAAGTATCTTAGAGCTTTCACTGACTCCCAATTAGTTGCTGGACAGATCATGGAAGAATACAAAGCCCGAGACCCCATCATGTCTCGGTACTTCGACAAAGTCCAATCACAAGCCTCCACATTAGCCCACTTCGGTATTATCTCCCTAGAGATGAAAACGCTAGGGTTGACACCCTGTCTTGGCTAGCCACATTAGCCGACAATGCCCTATGAAGGACTTACATTGAGTATCTGGAAGCCCCGAGCATCAACATCGCGGAGGAAGTATTGTCAGTGACACAGGAGCCAACTTGGATGGATGCCTATGTCAGCTACCTCACTAACGGCACTCTCTCAGACAATCATAAAGAAGCCAAATTGCTCAAATAGTAAGCTTTCAGATTCGTAGTAATGGACAGATGGCTACACAGAAGGTCGTTCTCCTATCCCTTGCTCAAATGCCTAGGCCCAGCCGATGCCAACTATATCCTCTAGGAGATCCATGAAGGCATCTACGAGAACCACCTGAGGGGCAAGTCGCTAGTATACAAGGCGCTTCACCAAGGATACTACTAGCTCACCATGCGAGAGGATGTGACTGAGTTAGTTTGGAAGTGCGATAGCTGCCAACGACATCCTTGATTCATTTCCCATGGCATCGAGCCAATGGAGGTTCTTGCTCGTTGCCATTGACTACTTTACCAAATGGATCGAGATTGAGGCATTGGCACACATCACCAAGAACAAGGTGAAGTCTTTCTTTTGGAAGTCCATCATCTGCTGCTTTGAACTATCCCACACCGTCATCACTGACAATGGCTGGCAATTCAATAATAAGATATTTAAAGAATGAAACATTCGATATTGGTTCACCTCTGTTTGCCATTCAAAACCAATGGAGAAGTCGAGGTTATGAACAAAACCATCCTTCAAGGTCTTCAAACCCGGCTGGATGAGTTCAAAGGTAGATGGGTGGAGGAGCTCCTAAGTGTATTGTGGGCTTATCATACGACTCCAAGGACGTTCACTGCAGAGACACTGTTCAGCCTCATCTTCAGGCTAGAAGCAATCATTCCAGTTGAGATTGGCCTCCCAAGCTTGCAGGTGGAATCATACAATGAAGAAGACAGCCCCATATAGTTGAGGGTCAATCTCGACCACATTAACGAAGCACACGACCAAGCACAGATCAGGATGGCAGCATTTCACCAGTAAGTAGCAAGATACTACATTGATCGTGTGTGTTTTAAGACCTTCCGCTTTAGAGATCTCATCCTAAGTCAAGCTGAAGTCTCCAAACCAACAGAGGGGGCAAGCTCTCCTCAAATTGGGAAGGACATTATTAGATCACTGAAACATTTCACAAGGAGCCTACCAGATAAAGAGCTCAATGAAAAGTTGATCATGAAACATAAAAAATCTCTGCATTTATTACCAATAACATGTAAGAATCCATTTGAGGGGAGTAAAAAGGGGTTTTTCAACACATTGTTCCATCATCTGGCCTCCCTATGGATTGAAGTCTACCTCCTACATCCTGGCTAATAGTTAGCAAATGCCTACCTTTCGACTCTACGTTGGGGGATGAGTCCAATCAGCTCATAATTGGGAGAGATCTACCTTCTGGTTCATAGTTGGTGAATGTCTACCTCCTGACTCTGCTTGGCGGATGAGTCCAATCGGCTCACAGTTGGGATCTACCTCCTCATAGTTGGCGAATGCTTATCTTCTGACTCTGCGTAGGGGGATGAATCCAATCAGCTCACAGTTGGGATAGATCTACATCTCAGCTCACTAGACCACTCAAATTTAATATTCTTTCTTAGCAGCTTAGTCATAGGAGAAGCTATAATTGAGAAGTTTTTTATAAATCTTCTGTAATATCTAGCCAAACCAAAGAAACTTCTCACCTCTGTTTGATTGGTAGGTGTTTCCCAATTTACTATAGCTTCTACTTTCTTGGGATCTACCATTATACCTTTGACAAAGATTACATGTCCCAAAAATTTTACTTCATATAGCCAAAACTTACTCTTACTCAACTTAGTATACAACTACTTCACCCTTAAAATTTGTAACACTATCCTTAGATGCTGCCATGTTCCTCTGCTTTTAGAATATATTAAGATATCATCAATAAATACTATCACAAATTTATCCAAGAAGTCCTGAAATACTTTATTTATTAGTCTTATAAAAGCAGCTGGGGCATTGGTTAAGCCAAAGGCATCACCAGAAACTCATAATGACCATATCTGTCCTAAAAGCAGTCGTTGGTACATCTTCTTTCTTTGTCCTCAATTGATGATACCCAGATCTAAGATCAACTTTTGAAACCACTGTTGCCCCTTGAAGCTGATCAAACAAATCATCTATACTTGGCAAAAGATAATTATTCCTATTGGTTATCTTGTTGAGCTATCTATAATCTATGCATAATCTCAAGGTACCATCCTTCTTCTTTACAAACAACACAGGTGCACCCCAAGGTAAAACACTGGGTCTAATGAACCCTCTATCAAGTAACTCTTAAAGCTGGATTTTTAATTCTTTCAATTATGCTGGAACCATTCTATAAGATGCCTTGGCTATTGCTCTAGTGTCTTGGATCAAGTGTATACTGAACTCTATTTCTCTGTCTGGTGGCAACCCAGACAACTTCTCAGGAAATGCATTGGGTACTCACATACCACTAGGATATTTGCTAGCTTTAGATCATTGTCTTCTTGTTCACCATGCAAGCCAAAAAGGCTTCATATCCCTTTTTCAGCATTCTATTTAGTACTAAAGCTGACATCAAACCTGAGGGTAAGACTCACCTTTCTCCAACAAAATAGACCTCTCTACCATTTGAGTATGGAACATCACTTCCTTCTTTAAATAATCCACTTTGGCTTCATGCATTGATAACCAGTCCATCCCCAAGATAGCATCAAATTCTTTTAAATTTAATGGAATCAATTCTGTCAACAACTCTTGACCCTCTACTAAAATAGCACAATCTCTATACACTTGGTCTGCAATAAATGGTCTCCGTACTGGCATAAACACACTAACTGACTACCCAACAAACTCACTTCTTTGTCTAGATGCTTAGTGAAATCAATGATATAAATGACTGTGTAATTCAGAATCAATCAAAACATATGCATCATAATTATTAATGGGTAGCATAACTGTCACCACATCTGGGTTGACTTGAGCCTCCTACCTGGTCATGGCAAACACTCTACCTTCAGTCCTTGGTACATTAGGGATCACTTCTTGTTGATTGGCATTAGGCCTCATCTGACTAGCTAAAGCTGGAACACTGTATCTCCTCTCCTTGCAGGTTGCTCTCTAGGTGCTGCTGATCCCTAAGGATGATCACTACTCTGCTGCACTCTCCTAGGGTAATCTCTCCTCAAATGATCTAGCTGACTACAAATATAACATCATCTGGTACCTCTCTTACACTCCCCAAGGTGCATCTTCCGCCAAACATTAGAGGTGCAACTCCCCTACTACCCAAGGGTTGACTCTGATCTCTCACCGCTCCTGCCACTTTATTGCTGCACCCTGAGATACCCCTCCAAATGCTGGTTTCTTCTGGACAGGACTAGACACTGACATGGAAACTGACCCTCTACCAGCATGTATAGGAGTTCTATATCCAGCACTATACTGTCCCACTCTCTGAGGTCTCTTAAATTATTGAGTTCCTCTTGCACCCGAGGTGCACTCCTTTATATCCTCTCTTGCCTCCTACTGAGGAACTCTTTTTCTATCTCCTCTATTCTGAGAACCCCTTGCACTAGCTCAGCATAACTACTATAACATTGCATGCTAGTCTTAGCCTTGATTGAGAGATTCAATCCATCATGAAATAGTCTACATCTCTCCCTCTCCTCCACCACCAATGCTTCAGCAAATTGGGACAGTTCAGTAAAGGTGGCCTCATAATCAGCTATTGACCTCTTTCCCTGGGTCAAATTAAGGAATTCCCTTCTCTTTTGATTTCTATACACCTCTGAGTAATACTGCTGATAGAACTCCTTCTTGAAATCCTCCCAGACCATCTCTACTCCTTGGGGCTATCTGCTACTAATAGACCTTTACCAGCTTAAGCTCTACGTCCAACAAGAAAGTAGCTCTACTCAACTTCTGCTCTTCTGAGTACTTCATTACCTCAAAAACCTTTTCTATCCTCTGAAGCTAGGTATCTACCTGAATAGGGTCAGTAGTCCCCTAAAATTCTATAGCCCCCAACTTTTTAGCTCTCTCTACATTCCTCTCTGCCTCAGCATTTCTAGTCTGAAGGTTAAAGCTAGATGCTACTACTGCTATCACTGCCAGAGTGATCATCCCCACCAAATCTGGCTTACTTGGCCCCTAAGCCTATGCCTGGGATGGATCTACTGGCACTGGGGTAACTAACTGAGAAGAAAACTCTGGCATATGCTCTAGAGATGCCTCCACCCCTACCACATTAGAGGGTAAATCACTAGAAGATGCTCTACTAGGTTGCCTTCTCTATCAAACCTCTTGAGTCTACTCTAACCTCTACCTTTACCTCTTCTTGAAACCCTTCTTATCTTGATATAAACCATCCTACAAACACAACTTTCTTTGATCAGATTTATCATTCAAAACTAAACTCAATTATGCTAGACTCATGCTTATGTCCCTAAGACCTAATAACTTATGCTCTGACACCACACCTCTCAGGTCCTTCTCTTGAAATTCATGCTAACTTATAGAAATCATGTAGAGTTCTACTATCCTTTATGTTGCGCACCATAAAACTCAAGTAAACTCCATCCAATTGCTAGAGGATGTATACACAAAACTTTATGTCCTATTTAAAACTTTTAAATGCTTAATTTATTTATATATTCTCAACAATCATAACTTGGCTAGATTAGATCCTGGTCAGATAAGAACAATAGTCCCATACCCTACTTTACAAGATTTTAGACAATGTCAATATCATTATCACACACAACTTTAAAGATGACATTCACAATTGATTTCACAACCAAAACTTTTTCATACATTCAGCTTAAGTCTATAATACATCACTAGGTTATGATTACATACTGTTAGTGTATGCCTTAGATCCAATCGGATTAGATGATGCTTTGTACACATTACATTTTGAATACAAATTAAATTTTATTGGTTTCTTTATCTATCATGTGCTTTACTTATATATATATTGGATATATTTTACCTGTGAGATAAAGCCCAAAAGAATATGAATTGTGCATATAAAATTTATAATAGAGATTACAAATTATGAGATCCAAAATTGCATATTATGGTTTGATTCTTTAAATTTTTTAGTTGAAGCATAGACGTGACTGGGCACTATCGAATGCCATAAAACTAGCACACATCTCATATCTTCACCCTTGTGGTGAGTAGCTGATCTTGCAAGCTAAAGTATGAATACTTGTTATTATAATGATGCATTGGATGACCCACACAAAGATCCTATATAGATATTTTATATAGCGTTAATGGTTGATTTCTAATGATAATGGTGTGAGTGATCCTTTGACTTGAGATCTTCATTGCATCTCATGTGTGGAATATCATGTTTTGATGACATGCAAATGTCACTCTAGCCATGGGTGGAAATATGGTATTGATTAGGTATGATAGAAAGTACAAGAAGATGATGTTTGATCAAGATAGGATTCATCTTCCTTGATAGAGAGAGTTATATCCCATGGCCACTTGATGAATTAAATTGACTGTTAAATCCTTGCAAGGTTGAGTTAGATTCGAAATAGTTTCAAAGTTTCAATTCATGTGAGTTAATTTTTTCTAAGACCAAATCAATTATAGGATTGACACATTCTATACTACTAACTATTCTGGGATATGTGACGAAGGGATTGAATCGTACGGTAACTGTTCATGGACAGGTATTGATGACCATGTTAACTAAACCCATAATACTTAGGTGGTAGTGATGCTTTGCTAGAGGCCACTCATGATCTATAATCATGGATTCTTTGACTTAGTCAAAGAGTTGACTTGGTCAAAGAGTTGACTTGGATAAAGTATTGACTAGGTCATCTTAGTGTATGCTCTAGATCCAATTGGATTGAATGTTGTATACATTCTATGAATACAAATCAAATAAAATAATTTCTTTATCTATCCAGATATCTTTTATTTGATATATTTGTCTGTGAGATAAAGTCAAAAGAATGTGAACCATGCATATAAAATTTGTAATAGAGATTATAAATTGTGAGATCCAAATTGCACTTTATGGTTCGATTCTTTAAACTTTCCTAGTCGATGTGTAGATGAGACTAGACACCATCGAACACCATGAGACTGGCACACATTGCATATCCTTACCCTTGGGGTGAGCAGCTAATTTAACAAGCTGAAGTATGAAGATACTTGGATAGGTGTGTGGATGCTCGTTATTGTAACGATGCATTGTATGGCCCGTACAGAGATCCCATATGGATATTCTATATAGTGCCGATGGTTGATCTCTAATGACGGGGTGTGAGTGATCCTTTGACTTGAGATCTTCATTGCATCTCATGTATGGAATGTCATACTTTGACGACATCCAAACGTCGCTCTAGCCATGAGTGGCTAATATGGTGTCTATTGGGTATGACATGAAGCACATGAAGATGGTGTTTGATCAAGACAGGATTCATCTTCCTTGATAAAAAGGGTTATATCCCACGGCCATTTGATGGATTAAATTAATTGTTAAATCCTTGCAAGGTTGAGTTGGAATTCAAAATGTTTTCGAAGTTCTAATTCATATGAGTCAATTTTTTCTGAGATCAAGTAAACAAAGATCAATTACAGGGTTGACACATTCCATACCACTGATTGATCTAGAATATGTGATGAAAGGATTTGATCATACGGTAACCATTCATGGACAGGTATTGTTGATGGTCACGTCAACAAAACATTTAGCAGTTGGTGGTCATGATGCTTTGCTAGAGGCCTCTCATGATCTATAATCATGTTGTTGACTTGGACAAAGAGTTGTCCAATCATTTCTAGGGTCTGTGATTAGACATGATTATTGCCAACATGTTAAAGGGCCTAATGGGTCACACGCTATAAGAAGAATTTTGGATGAATTAAAATGAGAATTAAATTAGATTTAATTTAGATAAGATGATCAATTAAATAATTGGGTAAGACCCAATTTAAAGAAGATAAAATAATAATGGATATGATCCATTATAGTATAAGAAATATTAAGGAGAAATTATTTGTGCATATGATGAACAAATAATTGGATACCCAAATATGACTTGATCCATGTGATGGATGGCTCTGATTATTCGGGTATGGATGAAAAATCTCAGCCATGTGAAGATGGAATCATGCCCATGGGATGAGGCATAATGAATCTCTACGGTTCAATGATGAACACGTACAGATTGGGGCATATAGTTATGAGATAACTAACTCCTAATTTCAAAGGATGGGATTGTGACACTTGGATTAACGTTACCATGAGAATGGGAGTTTCTTCTGTTTCGTTGGATTAACGTTACTATGATGTTCCCATGAAAAGAGGTCTCTTATGTTTCCTTGGATTAACGTTACCATATGTTGCCCAGATGTAGCAACCCAAGATGGGGATGAATTGGATATTTAAAAATTAATTACTAGCTCAGATATGTGCTTTAACCTAATTAAAATTTAATTGGCAGTGGTGTAGTAAGTGCACAGAACAATATCACAGAAAATCAAGCAACCATAAACATAAAAGAGTTTATAGTGGTTCGGTGCCAAACTCAGCACCTACGTCCACTCCCCAAAATACCCTTTAGGAATTTCACTCCAATCATATCACAACGATTACAACCTATAGCCTACCCCGGCTAGCCCTCTTGTTTATACGGCACAAGGCAGCCAAACCCCTAGCCTTACCCAGCTAGTCCTCTTGTTTGACGGCACAAGGAAGCCAACCCCTAGCCTTACCTGGCTAGTCCTCTTGTTTAACGGCACAAGGAAGCCAACAAGAACTAAGGGTTAACTCTAACCTTTTTACAAATGTTCAGAATAGATAAGAGCAAGTAGCTCCTACAATGAGCAAATATTCAAGAAATACTTTACAATTTTTGTAGCAAATCTTCAGCAATAAATGAAGAACTCCAAGGTAGCTAAAGCTTTGAATGCTTGAGGGCTTTAATGGATCTGGATGACTTTGAGCATGAATGATCTTTAAGATTTGTCAACTTCAATGTACACAAACTTGCTTTTCAACACTCCAAAAAATATGCAATAAAATCTCTTTTTCTTGGATTTCTTTCTCTTCTTTTTCTATTTTAATTTCATTTTATTCTTCTAATTTAAGCTATTTAAAGCATTCCAACATCAAAGATATCCGTTAGACACATTTGAAATAAATGGAAAGTAAAACGGAAAGAAAAAATAATTGTTGAGATTATTTTCTTAGCATTAAATGCATTGAATCCATTTGCGGAAGGAAATCTCTGCGATAATCCAAGAGATCAAAAGTTAGTATAGCTGAAAATAAAATTAATTAAAGAAGAGAGAGAGTGAGAAAGAGAGAGCACACCCAAGATGCAAGAAGGTAGCTGACTGAATTAATTCCAGTTAGCTAAAGCACTCAGCCAAGAAGAAGCATAGAGTTCCCATTAGCTAGCTAAAGGGAGATCCCAGTTAGCTAGATTTGAAAGCTCCACAGATAGAGGGAAAAAATTCAGCCACAAAAGATAAAGTAGTTAGCTCTCTAGCTAACTAAGGAAAAAGTCCACACAGCTTGACTTTCATCCCAAGAAAAAGTAGCTAGCTCCTTAGCTAGCTAACTAAGAAGTCACATGGCCAGGAGTCAATTCCAAGAAACACTAGTTAGCTCTTTCGCTAACTAAGCCAAAAAGTAGTTAGCTCTCTAGCTAACTAAGCAAGCATCCAACAAGGTAGTTAGCTCTCTAGCTAACTAGAAAAAGAAGGCTCATGGCTTGGAGAAGGAATTCAGCTATCAAGAAGAAGAGTTAGCTCTTTAGCTAACTAAGCTCAAATTTTCATGGCAAGAGAAATCCATCACCCAAGGCAGCTAGCTCCTTAGCTAGCTAAGAAACTCATCCATACGCCCAAGGAGAAGATTAGTTAGCTCTCCAGCTAACTCAAATTTGCAACCGCACGGCTGCTGTGGAACCTGTAAAAATAGTTAGCTGACAAGAAAGACTAGTTAGCTCCCAAGTAACAGGGTATACTAGCTAGCTAAGAGAAGCACCCGCTAGCTCACCAATTAGCCAAAAATAGGAACCGTTCGGCCATGCAAAGTAACAGGAAAAAATAGTTAACTAAAGGTGAAGCCAGCTAGCTAAGAAGGAGGACAAGTTAGCTAGTTAACTAACTGAATCCAACAGCATTCGGCCAGCACAGAGATAAGGCAAAAAGTAGTTAACTAAGGAAGCAAATCAGCTAGCTGAGAAGGAGGCCAAGCTAGCTAACCAGCTAGCTAGAAATAAGCATGGTTCGGCTAGCAAGGAGAACAGGGAGTCATAGTTAGCTAAAATGGAATTTTAGCTAGCCAAGGAAGAGACCAGCTAGCTATCCAGTTAGCTAAAAAAGGTAACCATTCAGCCAGGCCACAGTAGGATGACCTGTTAGTTAGCTAACAGATGCGTCAACTAGCTAAAAGGAAGGATAAGCTAGCTATCTAGCTAGCTCACACAAAAAATGCAAACGGCCAGGGAGAATAGATTAAATTAGCTAGCTTCCAGGTAATAAATAAAAATGAAAGGATATACTTCCATAAGGTTTTTGCTTGATAACGCTCATTCTGTAAAGTCTTCCGTACTTTCCAGGTACATCAAGCTTAATAAATAAAATTAGTATTTACTTAATTATTTTGTAATCATCAAAATCAATTTAGGATCAACAATCTCTCCCTTTAGATGATGACAAAACCTTAAGCATGCAGAAAAAAATGTAGGAGAAATACTTTGAATAAAAAAATGCATTATTTTCTCCTCCTGTTAAGTTGAAAAAATTGAACTCCCCTGAATATATGGAGTGATTTTTTTTCTCCATTATCTCAATGTATGCAATATTCTTCTCCTCCTTTTTGTCATTGATCAAAAAGATGATTGAAGAAATGTGCAAGAAATCAAAGCATAATTCATCAAGATAAAGTGAATACTTCATTCATACGCATAACATTCATACAAAACATTAAAGTTTTAAGCTTAAGTCATGACAAATATTACAAAATATAGTCTTAAGCATTCAACACAAAGCAAAGTCTTAAACATTCAATAAATATTACAAGATAATCACTTTTCATCATCTGAGGAAATAAATGAAGGTTTGACTGAAGATCCATCTTGTTTTTGAGAGGGTCCAGGCATGTCACTTGAAGGTTGAGGTGGAGGAGACCAAAGGTGAGATGTGAGAATGATGCATTTGGAGCTGATGAAGCAGAAAGTGCAATATATGTTTCCACAAGCTTGCTCAGCCTTGCAAGAGATGCGGTCTAGTAGTCGACTGCATTTGTTGCATCCTTTGTCTGGCTCTCATTAGCTCGCATTTAAAATCCCACCCATTCAGCTTTAGTCTCAAAATTTTCAATCTTGGATTTTAAGAAATTAATTTCATTCAGAATCCGATCCAAGACAGTCTCGTTATGGTGAAAGACTCATCCATTAAGAATATTTACATCATGAACAAGTTGATTTTGAATGATTTTAACTTGAGAGAGTGTCTCGAAAACAGATGAGATGTGGGGTACCATGGTCTGATTATTGACAGATGATGCACTATCCCCAGAACTCCAACTAGATTGGGCAAGGGATAACTCATGAATAATCTGCTGAATCTGTTCTTCACAGATTCGCACAGTAGGAGGAATAGGAGCATAGTTATCATTGTGGTGAGATGGTATAGGAGTACTAAAATCAGGCGGTTCAGTCAAGAATAGATTTGGTTCATTCATGGCGGCAAGATACGGATTAGGTTGATGAAAATCAAAATTAAAGAAATTTGGTGGTGAACATGCAGGTTGAGGCAGGTTAGATGGTGGTTGAAGGGCAGGTTTATCACCAGTCCTAGATCTAACTTTAATCCAAACACCATCCCTCTTAGCATAGTCCATACGATGAAGGGAATGAGCATTAAATATGTTAGAATGACGCAATGCTACAGCTGTTTCTCCTTTAAGTTTTATATTGAAAAACTCAAAAACATAAGTGAGAAACATCCCGTATGGTAATGCAGCCTTAGATCTATTTAAGGATTCTTTCATGATAGTCATTATAAGATCAGGAAGATCTACATGTGTTTCTATAAGAATGTCATACATGATACTAATGTCACGATCAGTTACAATATTAAAAGAACCTACATGCGGGGCAAATATCTTGGCTATGATGCTATGAAACAGTCTATTTTCAATAGATAGCATATTAGCATCAAGGGTTACTATGTTATTTGCTTCACTATCATCTATATCAAGAATCATACCAAGTTTATATCCTCTTTCACTAGGAAAAATTTCTAGGACACCTTCAGAAGGAATATTCAAGGCAGAACCTAGTATTTTGCAATCAAGTTCTATCCTAGTCTTTTTCACATAGGACATTATGGTTCCACTTCCAAAGGTTATATTTTCATAAAATTCTCTAATTAACTCTGGATAGATTTGCTTTTTGGTAGATAAAAGATTTGTCCAACCTTGAGAGGCAAAAAGTTTTCCTATCTTGAAACCTTCTTGTTCTAAAAAATTGAAATCCACTAATCTCCCATGGGCAAATGATTTGGCGACGATTTGGGGATTAGTATGAGAAGAGCTTCGCGAAGAGGATGAAGAGGACTTCCTACGAAGATCAGAAGAATCATCTTCCCTTGAGATTGATTTCTTCTTAGGAGCCATCTTCTTTCTTCTTGAAGCAGAGTGGAAGGAGGAAAGAGCTTGAATGTAGAAGATAGAAGCCGGATTGAATGAAGGAGATGAGACGGTTTAAGAGAGAGACAATTTCTTGAAGAAGATGATGATTGAATGAGGAGCTGGTTGAAAAGGTTTATATAGGGAGGATTCCAAAGTAGTTGACTGGCCGGGTGACTGGTTGGTTGCCTGGTTGGTTAACTACCTTAAAGATAGTAAAGAGAAAGGAAATGGCCGGTTGGTGAGGATTGAATGTGTAAGCTTTCATGTGTCAAGGAGAGAATTAAAGACAGTTAACTTTCCAGCTAACTGACACAATAAAGTGCAGAAGCAATAATTTCATTTGAAAAGATGTTCCATAAATAGATTTGATTGAAAGTAATGGGAGATGTTATGCAACACATGATAACATGATTTTTAAATATGATTCAAGAAGCAATAAAATGATTTATTAAATAGATGGATCAAACATGCCAAGTTCTCTTCTAATTTCATAAAATTTAGATTCATCAAGAGGTTTGGTAAAAATATCAGCAAGTTGATTTTTAGTGCTTAAAAATTCAATTATAACATTACCATTGTTTACATGATCTCTAATAAAGTAATGTCTAACTTCTATATGTTTAGTTCTAAAATGTTGAATAGGATTTTTAGTTAAACTAATTGCACTTGTGTTATCACATTTTATTGGTATGGCTTTTGTTGATGCCATAATCTTCTAACTGCTGCTTAATCCATAAGATTTGAGTACATCAACTTCCAGCTGCAACATATTCGGCCTCGGCCGTAGACAATGCTACTAAAGTTTGCTTTTTCTAAACTATGAAATTAAGTTAACACCTAGAAATTGGCAAGTTCCGCTAGTTGATTTTTGTCTAATTTACATCCAGCAAAATCTGAATCAGTGTAACCTATTAAGTCAATGCTAGATTGTTTATCATACCATAGTCCTAAATTCATTGTTCCATTCAAATATTTAAATATCTTTTTAATAGCAAGCAAGTGCGATTCTTTAGGATTAGATTGATATCTAGCACACATGCAAACACTGAATAAGATATCAAGTCTACTAGCAGTTAAGTACAATAATGATCCTATCATGCCTCTATAAGGTTTTAAATCAACAGATTTTCAGTTATAAGATTCAAGTCTACAAGATGAGCTTATAGGGGTACCGATACTTTTGGATGTCTCTATGCCAAACTTTTTGATCATTTCTTTGATATACTTGGATTGGCTTATGAAGATCTCATCTTTGCTTTGTTTGATCTGTAGTCCGAGGAAATAGTTTAGTTCTCCTATCATGCTCATCTCGAACTCTCCTTGCATAAGGCTTAGCAAAGTCCTTGCATAAAGAATCATTAGTGGCACCGAATATGATGTCATTTACATAGATTTGAATAATTAATATATCTTCATCTTATCTTTTAATGAATGAAGTTGTATCCATGTTTCCTCGAATGAAGTCATTACTGATCAAGAATTTACTTAATCTCTCATACCAAGCCCGGGGCGCTTGTTTCAAACCATACAAAGCTTTGTTCAACTTAAATACGTGGTTTGGAAACAAGTGATTTTCAAAGCCGGGTGGTTGTTCCATAAAAACTTGTTCAGCAATGTATCCATTTAAGAAAGCACTTTTAACATCCATTTGATATAGTTTAAAATTCATAAAACATGCATAAGCAAGAAGTAATCTAATAGCTTCTAGTCTAGCAACTGGGGCATAAGTTTCATCAAAATCAATTCCCTCTTCTTGATTATAACCCTTAGCTACTAATCTTGCTTTATTTCTGATTATATTACCATGTTCATCCAATTTGTTTCAAAAAACCCATTTAGTTCCAATAATTTGATGATCATGAGGTCTTTCAGTAAGAGTCCATACATATTTCTTTCAAACTGGTGAAGTTTTTATGCATGGCATTTATCCAATCAACATCATTTTTAGCATCATCATAGCATTTAGGTTCAATTTTAGATACAAATGCTAAGTTATTATAAGTATCTCTAAATGATGATCTAGTTCTAACGCCTTGAGATGGATCACCTATGATTTGATCTTTAGGATGACTGAGAATGTACCTTTATCCTCTTTCTAATTCATCATTACCTTATGAAGCTTCAGGTAGGTCAGCATTCCTTTCTTATTTACCTCTTGTGTATCTGAGTCATCCTTATCCTTCAAGGTGATGTCTTTGAGTTGATCTTCAATTTTATCTGCATCATTTATACCTTTTCTCTTCCTTAATGGAAGATCATTAGATTCATCAAAGATAACATGAATTGATTCTTCAACTACTAGAGTCTTTTTGTTGAAAACTCTAAAGGCTCTACTATGCAGAGAATAACCGAGAAAAATTTCCATCAGATTTAGCATCGAATTTATCAAGGTTTGATTTTCTATTATTTAAAATAAAACATCGACATCCAAAGACATGAAAATAACTTATGTTAGGTTTTCTCCTTTCCAAAGTTCATACTGAGTCTTTTTCAAAACAGGTCTAATCAATGCACGATTTAAAACATAGCATGCAGTGTTGATAGCTTCAGCCCAAAAGTACTTTGGGAGATTGCTCTCACACAACATAGTACGGGCCATTTCTTCTAAAGTTCTATTCTTTCCTTCTACTACTCCATTTTGTTGGTGTGTTCGTGGTGCAAAAAAATTATGTTCAATTCCATTTTCATTACAAAAATCTTCAAAAGATTTATTTTCAAATTCTTTTTCATGATCACTTCGTATTGATAAAATAGAAGAATTCTTTTCATTTGTGATTCTTTTAAACAATTTTTGAAATGCAGGAAATGCTTTATCTTTACTAGTTAAAAATAAAACCCATGTAAAACGAGAAAAATCATCAATAACAATAAAAACTATATCTTTTCCTCCTAAACTAGTTGTTCTTGTAGGACCGAATAAATCCATATGCAAGAGTTCCAAAGGTCTAGTGGTTGAAACCAAATTCTTCGATTTAAAAGATACTCGGGTTTGTTTTCCAAATTGACAAGCATTGCGGATCTTATCTTTTTCAAAAACAAGTTTTGGAAAACCATGCACTAAATCTTTCTTAATAATTTAGATAGTAAATCCATGCTTACATGAGCTAGCCTACGATGCCATAACCAACTATTATCAGTTTTATTATTTGTAGAAACTAGGTAATCAATATTTTGATCATGCAAATCAATTAAATTAACAATATACACATTTACATGCCTATGACCAAAATTTTATATTTTCATTAGCAGATTTAAACAATGCATAAGGATGATTCAAATGTAACTTTAAATCCTTTTGTTGGGAATTATTAAGAAATTATTTACCCAATTAATTAATTTTGATGATTAACAAAAGCCATGAGTATATTCATTGTGTTTCTGATAAATTTGATAAGTGTTTCAGGAATTAAGGTTGATTATTATCCAAAAGGTATATAGAAATCAGTTTTGAATTGAATTTTAATGAGTTTAACAAAGTTCAGAAGTTAGAGCCGACACATACTGTGGCTGGAGCCGACCCAAGGGCGTATCAAAATTTCAATATTTTTGGCATGGTTCGGAGCCAACACCTGGAGTTTCAGAGCTGACACCTGGAGTTTCAGAGCCACACAAATTTGTGGAGCCGACTCTAACCTGAGTTATAGAGACTATATTTTTGGAGCAATTTGTGGAGCCAACACATCAGTATCGAAAGCCGACTCCAGACAACGGTGAGTCAACACTTTGTAAAGTCAGAGCTGACTCCACGACGGATTGTTTTTTGCTATTTTTGGGAACACGATTTGGAGCTGACACATGAAAAGTTGGAGCCGACTCCAACCTGTCAGAGACGATTTTCAAAAGTGCCAATCAGCTCCAACGGATATATTTTCTCACCTACTCTTCAACGGATATATTTTCTTGCATGGAGAATCAATCAAAGTATATTTTCAAGGCTATTTCTCACCTAATCTCGGATTAGAAATTCTATATAAAGGGGAATTCGTCTATTCGAAAAATAGAGGAAAAATAGAGAGAAAAAAAATGGAAAAATATCAAGAAAATTTTAGTGAAAAAGAGAGAAATTTCAAAGAGAAATCTTGAGTCCATGCCTTTCATCTGAAGAGAGATTCAAGAGAAATCCCAAGCCCTAAAAGTTCAAAATCGAAGGATTCTCAAAGGAGAAAAGAAGAAGAGCAAAAGCCCTAGTTCCTCAACGTTCTCTTCATCAAATTTCTGTTAGGAATCAGAGCTGAAGCTTGACTCAACCAATCAAAAGAGAAGAGGAAAAGAAAAAAAGAAGAAAGCTCAATTCGAAATCGCTTCAATCAGGCTTTTCTTACCCTTGTTTATTTACATTGCATATTTGCTCAGTTTAAGGAGCTTTACATTGTTGTAAACTTTAAATTGATTTGTTGTTGTCTAATTCAATCGAGGGATTGAATTAGTTGAGGTAGTTTACCTTGGAGACAAGCTAAGTTTAGCTTGGGTTAAGGTTTTGTGCTGGTGAACCTGAAAACCGGCTAGGTTCGTTGTGACCCGTGTAAAACAATAAGTTAGAGTTGTGAGCTTGTAAAACAACTCAACTAATCAGGGATTATAGTGTGGACCCAAGAGTTGCTTGGGAGTGGACGTAGGTGTGGGATACACCGAACCACTATAAATTTTTGTGTGTTTGTTTGCTTTTCTCTCTCTCTCATTTACATTGTGTTCATTACTTACTGAATCACTTCACTTGTGCACTTAATCCTTGTGAAATTGGTTTTAAGTTTTAATTGTTAAATTTTTTAAAGAATCCAATTCACCCCTCCCCCTCTTGGGTTGCCATCTGGGCCAACAATTGGTATCAGAGCTTGTGCTCATTTCTATTTGATCTAACAATCAAGAGTTAAAGATCCAAATGGCAGCTCAAGCTGGATCATCCTTTGCTGAAGGTCAATCCATTAATAGACCACCTTTGTTTAATGGCCCTAATTATTCATATTGGAAAGCAAGAATGAGGATTTTCATTCAAGCTTTAGATTATGAATTGTGGAGTGTCATTACAAATGGACCTAGCACACCACACACATTGTAGATGGTTCAATCGTTCCTAAGCCCGAAAGGGATTGGAATGAGAACGATAGGAAAATGGCTCAGCTTAATGCCAAAGCCATGAATGTTTTATATTGTTCTTTGGATGCAAATGAATTCAACAGAATTTCTACTTGCATTTCAGCAAAGAAATATGGATAGATTAGAAGTTACCCATGAGGGTACTAACCAAGTAAAAGAATCCAAAATTAATATTCTAGTGCACAAATATGAATTATTTAGCATGGAACAAACTGAATCAATCACATGCATGTATACTAGATTCACATATTGTTAATGGTTTGAAAAGTCTTGGTAAGACTTATACTAATTCTGAATTGGTGCGCAAAATTCTTAGATCTCTTCCAAGATCATGGGAAGCAAAAGTAACTGCAATCCAAGAAGCCAAAGACTTAAACGTTCTACCTTTGGAGGAGCTACTTGGATCCTTGATGACTCATGAGCTGACAATGAAGCAGCATCAAGAGGAAGAAGTCAAGAAGAAAGAACCATAGCACTCAAGGCTGCAGAACATGATAAGAGCAGCAGCGAGGAAGAAGAAGATGATGATGAAACAGCTCTCCTTGCAAAGAAATTTTGAAAGTTTATGCAAAGAAGGAGACCCTTCCACAAAAGAAAATCAAAATTAAAATAGAAGGAGAAAAGGAAAAAGATAAAGATAAAGAGAAAGAACCTTTGACATGTTACGAATGCAAAAAGCTGAGGCATTTTCGATCTGAATGTCCTCAACTAAAGAAGGGTTACAAGAAGAAGAAGAAGGCCTATGTTGCAACATGGAGTGATAGTAAGAATCTTCATCCGAAGAAGAACAAAAAAGTTGCAAACATATGCTTCATGGCGAATGACAACAATGAGGTAAGTTCTGAAACTACTTATGATGATTTTACATTTGATGAATTATATGATGCTTTCAATGAGTTAGTGATTTTAAGGTTTTAAGAATGAAAAATAAATCTTTGAAAACTGAAAACCTAAATCTTCTCAAAGAGAAAAATGAACTAATTCAGGTTAAAAATCTAAAATCTGAAAATGAAAATAGTTTAAAAGAAAAGGAATCAATTTCTAATGAAAATATTAATTTGAAGAAAGAAATTGATAAATATAATAATATTGTTGACAGATTTACATATAGCTCAAAAAATTAAATTTACTTTTAAGTAATCAAAGAGCTATATTTGATAAAGCTGGATTAGGATATAGACCTCATGAAACAAAAATATGTAAACAATTTTTTGTTAAGAAACCAAGTAAAAATGATATTTCATGTTATCATTGCAACAAAAAGGGACATAAATCATATGAATGCAATTTTAGAAAATCTAATAAGAATTTAATGATTAAAGGAAAGAAAATATGAGTTCCAAAAGGAACAATATTTATTGCTACTAACCATGAAGGACCCAAGAAAGCTTGGGTACCTAAACAAAAGATTTGATTATCTTGCAGGAGTGTCTTGCGCCAAAGGATCAAAATAAAAGTGGTATCTTGATAGTGGCTGCTCAAGATACATGACGGGTGACAAGGAGCAATTCATCACCCTTGAAGATAAAAGAGAAGGAGTTGTTACTTTTGGAGATAATGGCAAAGGCCAAATTATGGGATTTGGTAAAATTCAAATAACTCCATCCACTTTTATAGAAAATATTTTATATGTTGATGTTTTAAAGCATAATTTAATTAGCATTAGCCAATTGTGTGATAAAGGTTTCAAAGTTTTCTTTGAAGCTTTTATTTGCACTGTTTCTAATCCCATTGACAATAGCATTATATTTGTTGGAAATAGAAATGGCAATGTATACTTAATTGATTTAGATAATTTGTCTACTAGTAACCATTGCTTAATTGCTGATAATGCTAAGGTAAATGAGATTGAATGGCTATGGCATCGTAGATTAGGTCATGCAAGCACACACCTAATTTCAAAATTAATTAGAATGGATTTAGTTAAAGGACTTCCAAAGTTAGATTTTGAAAACAATAGAATTTGTGATGCATGTTAATTTGGAAAACAAACTAGAAATTCTTTCAAATCTAAAAATATTGTTTCAACTAGGCCACTTGAACTACTACATATGGACCTTTTTGGACCTACTAGAACCACTAGTCTAGGAGGAAAGAAATATGGTCTTGTGATAGTAGATGATTATTCTAGATATACTTGGGTATTATTTTTAGCTCACAAAGATGAGACTTTCTCGATATTTTTGAAATTCTTCAAGAAAGTCACAAATGAGAAAAATACTACCATAGTGTCTCTTAGAAGTGATCATGGAATAGAATTTGAAAATCACCAATTTGAAAATTTATGTATTGAAATGGCATTCATCATAATTTTCTGCACCTAGAACACCACAACAAAATGGAGTCGTAGAAAGAAAAAATAGAACATTAGAAGATATGGCCCGTACCATGCTATGTGAAAGCCAACTCCCAAAGTACTTCTGGGCGGAAGCTATAAACACAGCATGTTACATCCTTAATAGAGCTTTAATTAGGCCAATTCTTAAGAAAACTCCTATGAACTATGGCATAATAGGAAACCTAACATTAGTTATTTTCATGCATTTGGTTGTCGATTTTTATTCATAATAATGGTAAGGACAATCTTGAAAAGTTTGATGCTAAATCTGATGAAAGCATATTCTTAGGTTATTCCACATCTAGTAAAGCCTATAGAGTATTTAACAAGAAGTATTTAATTGTAGAAGAATCAATTCATGTAGTATTTGATGAGTCTTTAGCATCAAGTTCTGAAAAATATTGATGAGGAAGATACAAATTTGCTTGAAAGAGATATTGAAAAATTGAATATAGATGTATCTTCAGACCATGAACCAGAAGCTAAAGATGATGACTCACCTAAGGATGATGTTATTGATACTACTCGTAATAATGTAGATCTACCTAGAGATTGGAGATATGCTTATGGTCATCCTAAGGATTTAATCATAGGTGATCCATCTCAAGGAGTAAGAACTAGATCATCAATGAGGAACATCAATAATCATCTTGCATTTGTGTCTCATGTAGAACCCAAATCTATTGAAGAAGCTGAAAAAGATAGTAATTGGATGCTAGCTATGCAAGAAGAATTAAATCAATTTACTAGGAATAATGTATGGTCCTTAGTTGATAGACCCAAAGGTCATTCTGTTATAGGATCTAAATGGGTATTTAGAAATAAATTAGATGAAAATGGCATAGTAATTAGAAATAAAGCTAGATTAGTTGCAAAAGGATATAATCAAGAAGAAGGAATTGATTTTGATGAAACTTTTGCACCTGTTGCTAGATTAGAAGCAATTAGACTATTACTTGCATTTGCATGTCATATGAACATTAATTTATTTCAAATGGATGTTAAAAGTGTATTTTTAAATGGTTTTATAAATGAGGAAGTTTTTATAGAACAACCACCAGGTTTTGAAGATCATAAATTTTCAAATCATATTTTTAAATTACACAATGCACTTTATGGTTTAAAACAAGCACCTAGAGCTTGGTATGATAGATTAAGCAAATTTCTAATTGAAAATAATTTTTCTAGAGGAAATATTGATAAAACTCTATTTTTAAAAAGAAAAGATAAAGATTTATTGGTAGTACAAATCTATGTAGATGATATTGTATTCGGTGCTACTGACAATCTTTTGTGTCAAGAATTTGCAAAGTTAATGCAGGGTGAATTCGAGATGAGCATGATGGAAGAACTTCTTCCTAGGACTACAAATCAAACAAGAAAAAGAAGGGATTTTCATCAATCAAACAAAGTACACAAAGAAATTCTCAAGAAGTTTGATATGGAATCAGTCAAACCCCTTGGAACACCAATGAGTCCTTTATGCAAACTAGATAAAGATGAAGATGGTAAGCCTGTTGATCAAAAATACTATAGAGGTATGATCGGATCTATACTTTACTTAACAGCAAGTAGACCTGATATTATGTTTGCAGTATGTTTATGTGCACGATATCAATCTGAACCTAAAGAATCTCACTTAATTACAGTAAAAAGAATACTTAGATATTTAAATGGAACTAAAAATGTAGGATTATGGTATTCTAAAGACTCAACGCTAAATTTGATTGCATATTCTAATTTTGATTATGCTGGTTGTAAATTGGATAAAAAAAGTACAAGTGGTGTATGCCAATTTTTAGGAAGTAACTTAATCTCTTGGTTTAGCAAAAAGCAAAATTCGGTTGCATTATCAACTGTTGAAGCTAAATATGTTGCAGCTGGAAGTTGTTGTGCTCAAATCCTTTGGATTAAGCGATAACTTGAAGATTATGGTATAACACTTGATAAAACACCAATTAGATGTGATAACACAAGTGCAATAAACTTAACTAAAAATCCTATACAACTCAAGAACTAAATACATTAAAATTAGATATCATTTTATTAGAGAACATGTAGCTAATAATGACATTTGTCTTGATTATGTTAGTGCTAATGAACAATTAGCTAACATTTTTACAAAACCCCTAAGTGAAGAGAGATTTTGTTATCTTAGAGGAGAATTAGGAGTCTTTGATCCATTGGAATGAATTTTAAATCTCTTAGGAATGATTATCTAGAATTCAATCGTTTTGTTTTAATTTTCTTATGATTTTAAGAAAAATTTATCTAGATATTTGAACCCCTTGATTCATCACATTCCAAAGTTGATTTATCCAAAATTTGATGATATTTTAGACAAGTTTAGATTCTTTGAAACTCTTATTTTTTCACTTAAACTGTCTTGGACCGACACCTCTGTTATCAGAGTCGACTCCAGTTTTGTCTATAATTTTGGAGCCGACACATGCCTTTCTAGAGTCGACTCCACTTCGGGCGCTGATTGTTAGCACTTGGAGCCGACACCTTGCTTTGTGGGAGCCGACTCCAAGTGGTTCCAGGTTAACATTATTAGGGCAGAGTTGACACCTTTCCTATTCTATTCGACTCCTAACCTTTCCAATCTCTTCCAAACTCTTCCCCACTCATCCAAAACCCAAAATTTCTCAAATCTTTCATCCACTAGTATCCAATGGCACCTAAACGTAGAGGATCGGTGTTTGGAGCTCATGTGACGATGGGAAAGAGAACCGTGAGGTGTTCGGCACGGCAGCTTTCACCAAGCTCTCATCCTCTTCGTCTGCATCCACACTGAGCGCGATTCCCAGTCCTTCCTCACCTCAAGTCGATACCCTTGCTGGCCATGTGATCACAATGGGCAGAAAAGTCGATTTTCATTTCTTTGAGGCCGAGGGCTTTTCCATTGGGCGACAATTAAAGGAGTTAGGTTGGGAGAAGTTTGCTCTCTTAACATTCCAACTTATCCCGCTTTAGTTAAAGAGTTTTATCATAATCTTTCTAGAGGATATGGTGGAATCATAAGTTTTGTGAGAGGAAAAAGAATACACTTGACTTCGGAGATTCTTGGAAACCTTTTAGAGATCCCTGTTGTTGGATTAATAGCTAATTTCCATAGTGAGGGAGCATAGGCTCTATCTAGAATGCTTGGAAGGGAAGTTACTGAATTTGAATAGGCTAGGGCAAACCAGTTGCCCTAGAGCTCAGATTATTGCATAATATATGTAGTAGGATTCTATTTCCAAAGACAGAAAGATTTGAGTATGTCTCGAAGCGAGATAGTGTGATTATGGACTGTGTTCTGACAGGTCAGCCAATTAATCTTGCGGTATGATGATATGGTATATGGTTGAGGCTGGAAACAAGAAGAGTCCACTTTGCCTTACGGCATGATTTTGACCATAGCATTTCAAAATCAAGGAGTTATTATATCTGATAATGAGCCGATGAAGAACCTTAGGCACACTGATTATTATAGCATTGCTACTATACACCGTATGGGGTTCGTGAAGGTCAATGGCCAATGGAAGAGGAAGGGTCACTTAGATGAAAGGACAGCTGACGTTGGAGCTACTGCGCCTGGTCCTTCAGAGGCTGGACCTTCTATGAGCTATCCTTCACCTAGACCCAGTTCACCAGCACCAGCACCATCAGCACCCTCACCTATTCCTACTTCTGGATTTTCTAGTGCTCAACTGGAGCAGTTAAAAAGCTTTTTGCAAGTCATGAGTAGAAAATGAAAATTGAACTGGATAGTAGACTTTTGAGCTTAAGGGAGCTGTATTACTCTTTAGAAGAAAAAGTGAAAAAATTGAGTCTTCCTTTAGTACTTCTTTGGAGGCCTTGAAGATTGATTTGATGCAAATTTTTGAGAAAATCAAGGACATTGGAGGAGACTCTAAAATATATTCCAAATAATGCTGAGCTACAAGAAAAAGTCACTGTTCACTACAAAAAAAGGGAAGGCTAACAACGTTTTTTTCTGAATCAGATCGACGGTTTTAGAAAGTGTCGGATGATAATGAGTTTTAATGATGCCTTTAAGCGTTGGGCACCCGATTTTTGATGCCGACGCTTAAAAGCGCATTGTGATTATATTTTTTATGCCAACGCTTAAAAGCATTGGTATCATAATTTTTATAATTTTTTTAATATGATGCCGATGCTAAAAAGCATCGGCACCGAATTTTTTTGAGTTTTCGGCAGGGCGGGATCGGACAGCGCTGGGATTTCTGTTTCAATTTTCAAACCTTCGCAAAAAAATTTTGAAACACAAATACTCTCTCTCTCTTGTTCTTGGGGTTAGATAAGAGCAGCACCAGAGTTGAGGTTTTGAACTCTCACTTCCAGCCACGGCGCTCTCTCCCTTGTCATCGTTCTCATGGCCTCTTCGGAGAAGGACGCAGCTCTCGCCGCCGTTCCCTCCGATGCTCCTACCATGTGAGAGATTCTCCTCCCCCATACTCTCTTTTTTCCCTCTTCTTGATGTAGTTTTGGGTATTTGTGTCGATCATTCGATTTGTATTTTTGTCTTTGTTTTGATCGAAGTTGTTTAGATCGGATGTTTTTGTTGTCTCTTTTGTCCTGATTGAATGCATGAAGTTTCATTTTGGATCAAGCAGAATGGATTGGGATTGGGTAGATTGAAGTATTTATAAAGTATATGGTGTCTGTGCAGCCTCCACTGATTCCGCATTCTCCATGCATTCCGGCGATGTTGTTGGAGGGTCCGATTCAGCAGAAACAAAACTCCCACCAAAACAGAGCAGCGCAAGAGAGGGACAAGAGAGTAAGAAAATTAAAGGTTTGCTTCCTTGGATATCCTTTTGCCAGTTGGTTCTCTAAGCTTTGGCTTTGATCTTTTATCTGAAATGGATTTCACTTTAATTGTGCGTGTCGTTGTTTTCAGATCATACGAGCTTTATGGATTCCATGGCGGTTTCTGCTGTCTTATTTCGAAAACTTGTTCTATTGAGAGGTGTTGCTGCTGAAATCCGTTCTTCGACTTGGGCGCAATCGGGCTACAGTGTGGGCTCTCTCCTCGGTGGACCTGCAAAACAGTCCTCACGCGAGAGGCGTTGGGGGTGGCCCTCTGTGGAAGATCCTCCGACGCTCAAGTCAATGGAGATCAGCGATCAACAAATGTGGGGAGAAGTATCCCACTGAAGAGTCTCTCCAGGGTAGCCTCTCGAGAGCTCTAAACAGAGCGTTAATGGTAGAAAAAAGGGGGGGAGCCAGTGTACGGGAGATGGCCTTACCTAAGGGGGATATGAGGTTGTAATATTTATAGGTGTTCACCTAGTTGCCTGGAGACGTCGTGGGCCTGAAAGCCGTTGAGATCTGGATCAAGTTTGTTAGGATGTCAGTAAGATTCGCATCTTATTGGTTAGAGGATCGACGGCTGGGAGAGCTGGTTGATGTCTTGAGATTTGACTATATAGGTTCTAGGGCTCTAGGCCACTCTCGGGTATGATTTCTGTTTGGAATCTTGTTAGTCTGGATGTATTCCGCAGAGGTTTTGAATACCTCGGTTGGGCCGAAGTATGGAAGATGGAGGAATCCGCCGAAGTATGGTGAGACCCATCGCATCGGGGTATGGGATAACTCGGCCGTCCGAGGTACAAAATGGCTCGGTTATCCGACATATAATGAGACCTAGGCTACCGAAGCATAGGATGGTTCGCGGCGTAGTTCGGTTAAGACCAAGAGACGTTTTAGCTCGGCTAGCGATGCCGAAAGACAGAGATAGCTCGACTAAGGCCAAGAGATATTATAATTTGGTGAGACCAAGAGATGACTCGCCGAGGCGGAAAAACAAGATAACTCGGCTGAAGCCGGGAGGGGTGAGGATAGCTCGGCTGGCGAGGCACAGGGATCACCCGGACTGGACCAAGTCATAATGGATAGCTCGGCTTGCGGGGGTATGTTCACAACTTGATCAGCCGAGGCATAATAATAGCTCGGCCAACTGTTATACGAGTGTCGGCCGAAGGGTAGCCTACTCATTGCTATCTTTCAGATGGGACAGCTCGTTGACGGAGCGTATGGGCTAGCATTAGCCCGATGTTGTGGGTTGCACGAACATTAATGCAATGACATTTTTACCCTCATCACATACCCCCCACTCCCTAGTCTGGAGTGTAACTTCAGATTTAGGGAGTAGAATCTAGCGCAATCCTATCTAAAAGGATTTGAAAGGTGCAACGATGGCTCCGAAATTGACGGGCCGTCGTTCACCATCATTATTTGCCATCGCATGAGGAGAAAATTCTTTGGATTTGGTGAGCAGTGATTGGGGAAGTTTTGCTGCATGGCAAGGTCTCCGCATTCGTGATGCCCATTGCAGGAGCCTTAACGTTTAAAGAAACTTCTCGAAGTGCCGTTTAAAAAGGAAGAGAGAATATCAGGGCGGTGTTTTCCCCGCAATACTTTTTCATCCCTTCCATAGAGACCCTACTCTTTTTCCCCTTTTCCCTTTCCATAGATTTGCTGGTGTTTCGATCCTTGGCTGGGAACATGAGGGGTCCAAGAGATATTCCTCAGAGATCTCCCTGGAGGACTTGGAGAGGATCCACCGGCTTTACAGAATCCCCAGAGATGTCCTATACGTGCGAAAGCCAACGATAGGGTTTCAACCGAGTTAAGTCTGGGAGCTTTCTTCTATGAGGAAAGTTTCAGGGCCGGCCTTCGATTTCCTCTTCACCCGTTGGTACAAGAGGTAATGAGGTTCTACAACATTTGTCCAACAATGGTGGCGCCCAACAGCTGGCGCAACCTTATCGGGTTTATTTCGCTTTGTAGCTGCGCTGGAGTGACTGCGACTCTTTCCATGTTCCGCGTTTGCCACAATCTGGTTTCTGGGAGGGGTTCTGAGTGGTCGTATATTGGTCCCTGGAGATCGTTCAAGATGATTACGTAATCCATCCTCAATAAAGGAATGAAAATCCAGATTTTTTATTGCCAATGGGAACATTGGCTCGATTTTCCAAGGGGATGGTTGGGCTATGTGAAGGATCCAGGGGTGCACCTGGAGTTGAGCGAACAGGAGAAGAGGGATTTGGTGACTCTCCGTGGCCGGGCGGTGTCGGCTAGTACCCTATTATCGGAGGATGCCCTCTTGCCGCCGAACTTAGTCCTATTGATCCACAGGGTGAGTATACTTTTCATCTTTGGTCATGTTGACCAGCGTGTCCGATTGTCCCTGTCCAATTAACCCATTTGATATGTTTTCAGCTGAGAGATCAGAGTTTGTGGGCCAGATGAAGAAGGAACTGGGCAAGCGCCACAGGGGTTCCAGCTCTGGAGAGAGGCACAAATCTGAAAAGAGGTCTCGCCCTTCGGGTCTCGCCCAAAGGGGTCGAGGAAGGATGGATCCAGCCGCCTTTCTCCCATTCCGATAGGAGAGGAAGTAGGGGCGGATCAGGGCTGAGGAGTCCCCTCCACCTGAGGGAGGCAGAACGGTAGAGGAAGCGGCTGGGGAAGTTCGGAGGGAGTTGTTGGGTTTCTCCCATCAATATTCTGGTCGTAACGATGACGCAGAGGATACGTTGCCTGTCGGCCTGGCGGTTCCCCTGCAAGAGACGCTTCAGTTATCAGTGGTGAGAAGCTCACCACGCACAGAGGAGACCCTCGTCCAAACAGGGGGTCAATGGGGGCAGCGGCGGTTGCCGAAGTTCTAACGGGACCACCCACCAAGAGGCCAGTGGAAGCTGTGATACCTTCTATTGAGGATCTCCCTTCCGCGGCTCCTGAAGACATCACGGGTGAGGTCGGAGCTCGAGCGGAGTTAGCGGGAGGCGGAGTGTGGATAGAAGAGGAGGAAGAAGAATCGCAGAGTGAGGGGATGCTCGGACCGAGGTTCTTCCAGCCGAGTCCGAGGTATTCGAGGCTGAGCAGATTAGAGTTTTGATAGAGGAGCCGGGCGGATGATTCCTCAAGTCAGGGCTCCTCAGGCCAGCTCTTCGGTGATGGGCTCTCCAAACCACAGCTCGGAATGGGATGATATGCTCACCGCCTTGATGAGGTCCATTTTGCACAAAGGGGAGGGTTCCTCCACGGACGAGTCTGCGGTTAGGCCATCATCGATGTGGCCTTCCGCCGGCTCGGGGCGCGAAGGATGCTTTCCTTCTCCTGGAGATCTGTGATGCCACTCTCATGATGATAGCTTCAAATTACGCTGCTCGGGTAAGCCATTATTCCGGGCTTGTGACCCATGGTTGGTCAGACTATAGCCTCTCACTTGTATTTTCTTTGCAGAATTATTTAGTTACAAGGGCACTAATTTGGCGCCTAAGCTTGGCCGCTGGGGCTTGTGTTTAGGCCAGGAAGGAGGCGGCCGATCTTCGGGCGAGGGTGCAGCCTATCGACTTGCTTTCCAACGCCCTGGCGCTCAACAGGAAGAATCTCGATAGGGTGACCGAGTCTTTTCGTTTGGCGACTGAGAGAGCCTCTCGGCTCGAAACTCAGGTCAAAGAGCTTCCGCAAGCAAGCGGATAAAGCTTATCTGGAGCTATCCCAGCTTAAAACAGAGCATGACAACAAGGTCAGGACTATGCAGCAATACTTTGAAAAGAGGTGGGACCAACTGAAGGCCAGCCATGCTGAAGATAAGAACAATTGGAAAAGGAGGCTTGAGGAGGAGGAGCGCAAATGCCAGCAGCAGTGAGACCAGCTCACTGGTTTGAATAAAGAGATCACCGAGATGGATAATCGGCTGAAATGGCTGAATGGAAAGGTTGCTCGGCTTACCGACGACCTCGACCACGCACAGCGGAAATTGGGGATAAACAGTCCCGGATTGATGACCTCAAAGAGGGTCTTCACCAAAATCAATCAGCTAAGTCGAAGGCCTTGGAGAGGGTACGAGAGCTGAGCAGCAAGCTGGTTCGGCAAGAAGAAGAGGTATGGTGTCTCTCTTTTTCGTTTGCCATTAGTTTTTATTTCGTCCGTGAGTCTGAGTGTTCCGATGTTTTGTAGATGAGCGAAATTGAGCTCAAGGCACAGGAGCAAGTTAACGCCTTGGAGGCGGAGCTGTCCACAAGTCGGCAAACAAACCTTGAGCTTCAAGATCGGCTAGCTAAAGCCAACGACTGAATTGCCTCGGTCGTGGAGGAATATAAAGGTTCTGCTCAGTTTTTAGAAGAACGCAGAGAAGCTTGTGCCGATGCATTTCGGTTCAGCGAAGAGGAGATCCGAGCAAAGATCTCTCGGGAGCATCCCGAGTGGGATTTATCCTTTTTGGATGCCGAAACTCTTGAGGTTTGCACCCCTGGCACTGAAGAGGCTGAGTATGATGACATTTCAGACATCGATCTTGATGCTATTCTGGGTCCTGGCGAGGTCGCGGCTCTCGAAGGACCCTCGCAGCCTGCCACTGAGGAAGCACGGATACTTGAGGTGGGCGAAGCAAGTCAAACTCCTCGACTGTTACTGAAGAGGCTGCTGGGACTGACCCAACCCATAACTCTAGGAATCACTTGTGTCTTATTCCCTTTTCAGGCTTGTAATTTGGCTGAAATTTGCAGTGAAATGGCATTTTGCTTTTACTTGCTTGCCTTTTTGGCTGATCCTTATGTCTCAAGTTTTCTTTGGTTGTGAACAAGTTAGGACTCATTCACGCTCTTTGGTTGATTTAGTTCGGATATAAGCAAACGTCTCGCTGAGACCGAGGCATTGGGATAGCTCGGTTTGTCCGAAGTAAAGATTTTGGTATGCTCCGGCCGAGGCATAGAATAGCTAGGCGCTGCCGAGTAATATGGTTTCGGTCCCGCTCGAAGCATAGGATAGCTCGACTTGAGGGCCAAAAATTTGCAGAAGTACCCCGATTATGGCCAAACTAGATAGCTCGGCCTGCAGGGGTGAGCGTGCTTTCGGCCGAGGTTTCCAGTCTGGCGCGCAGATTCGGACGTAGGGAATGTAGCTCCAGGTGATAAGCATCGAATGGAGGGGGTTTGGTCCCGAAGAAAGGTGTTTGTCGAATACCTCGCCACGACTCATTAATTCTTCTTGGTAAAGGGGGGCGCAACTCTTAGTTTCCTGTGAGCGGCCACCAAGGCATGACATGTGGCGAGCTTTTATGGTAATGGCGGTGGAGCTGATGGCTCGGACGATCGTGGTGCTCGCCAGAAGTAGTTTAAATGGGTAGGGGGCGCCATTGTTAGTCATCTCTTCAGTTGATTTCCCATGATTTTTAGATATTGAGATGGCCTCGGAGGTGAGGGGCAATCATCACACAATGGCGTTGGTGATCGTGGGGGGGCCCATTGGGGCCGCACCACAGTAACTGTCGACGGGAAGCTTTTAGCGTCACTGTTGGTGGACCGTGAACGATCCGAAAGATATCCGAGGAACATTTGGCTGTCTCGACAAGAGAGATTGAGCTCCTCCGCAAAATTAACAGCCGCTAGAGGGGCAAGTGGCGTCCGTTCAACAACAGGTGGGCGAGCTAGCTTTGCGGCGGGGGGAGAGCTCAGCGCGCCGGAGGAAGTGATAAGTCCCTATGAGGGCTAATGTATTTTTTCCTTTTCCTTTTGTTGCTCTTTTGTGATGAATGAAAAGGAATTTTTGCAATTTCTGTGTTTCTGTCACCATCTCCGAAATATCGGTTCTTATTATGCAAGTTTCGCGAGCGAACCACCCCCTTGGGGAATCCTTGGCGATCTAGGCAAGCCTTAAGGTAGGGTGCACCTGTTTTAGCCGAGGTAAGGGGAACTTTGCGAGTTCCAGCCGGAGCGTTGGGTATCGCCTGGCCGTGCCAAGGCATAAGGAGTGCTCTGTTATCGTCGAGACGAGAGTAGCTATCTCGACCTGGATTGAAGCATGAAATAACGCTCGGATATATTGAACCGAGAGGAGATCCTTCGGTTTATTCCGAAGTATGGAGGCAATCTTGGCCTCGAGTCGAAGCATAGGGTACCATCTTGGTTTATGCCGAGACACAATGGGCAGTTGGGCCGAAGCAGAGGATATTAATGCACCTTTTTTCGAGGAGTACTTGACTTCTGCGCCTTTTTATTATTCTGCCAGCGCCTTGTCTCTTCCAAAGCGAACTGACCTTCTCTTTGCCAAAATAGATAATACGGCTTTGTACCCTGCAAAAGGTTGCCTCTGTGTTTTTCAGGATCATTCATCATGTCGACTTTTTTCAATGCGGGTCCTTTTAACGTACGACTCGAATGCCTGTTCGCCATTGGAGGGTGTTGTTTTCACCGGCGATTTCAGGCCTGCCCATATCTCAAGGGCCAGCGGGCGATCTTCGGTTTTAAGGCTCTTGATTCAAAATCAGGGAAATCTTCTGGCATGCATCATGGCTCAGGCGACGCGTTTGGCGCGCATCGAAGAGCGCTCTTTTCACCCTGGGAGGCCACGTGGCAGTATAGATAGGTCATTTTGAATCTGGGGCTTTCCGCTTTAATGCTGCTCCCGTTCCATTGGCCTATAAAATGAGAGGAGGAGGCTGTGCTAGGTTGTCTCCCAAGACGCTCTTTTCTGTGAGTTGTGAAAGTGTTCATGATGTCTGCGCCCCTGAGGTTGAGAGTGGGGGGATTGAGTTTTCCTTTCGCAAGTCGCCTTCCTTCGGACAGCTGGGGTGATGAAGGAGTCGCTGGAGAGCAGCTCATCTTCAAGAGAGGAGCTTCGGATATCATATGGAGAGTGCACGGGAGGTCCGCAGAGATCACATGGAGAGTGCACACATGCGCTTCCTGTGTGTCCTTTGTGGTTTGCTGCAGGGGTCGCAGGGTAGGAAGTGCACCTGTACCCCCGTAGCATGCGCGGACTTTTCCTTCTCCCTCTGCTGGATGCTTAGCCCCTCCGCGCGGGAATCTTTGAGGGGGGATGGTGTGTTGTCTGCTAGTACATTGCCTTTTGACTTTGGCGGTGACTAGCAGACTAACATCCGATCTAGTGTAAGGATCAACAGGTCTTTTGACCTGGTTATGATCCTCCAACATATCCGTCCGAGGGATCGGTGGATGGGTTTCCTAGCTTAATAGGGCTCATCCACTCATTCTGATTTCTCTGATATCTTGGGTCGGACGCCGAGAAATCATTATTAACTGAAGATAGTCGCAACAGTCAGGCCGAGCCATTTGTTCGTCTTTATTTCTTGTGCTATGATGCACTTGTAACACCTCTTAGGAGGTTGTAATTCCTTTCATTGGTAAAGAAATAAAGAAAGTTTCATTCTTTCTTCTTTTAACATATGCTTCTTTCTTGATGTGATCGTGTTTGAGGGTTTATGTCGTTGCATGCTTCGATAGCGTTCTTGCTGCTTTGTTTTTGCTAAGACCAATGTTTGGTCCTCAGTGGAGGAAAACGTTCATTCCCGTTTGAGTCAAAGGAAGACCTGGGTAGTCCTACGGACTCCTATGGTAAGCATGATTTCGTTTGCATAATGAAGCAGGTATTTCTCTGGAAGGAGACAGCTCATAGCATGTCTTTATTGTTGAGTAGAAGGAGGTTGTTTGCCTCCGTCGAAGTATCATGGGTTGTTCCCATTATCTTGGAACATCTGAGAAGTCACTTGGTCCAACCAAGGCTTCACAAAATACTTCACTTGGCGCGACCGAGGCGTGGAGATATCGTTCGGTTTGGCCGAGGGTTTAGATAACATTTTACTAGACGTGGCTAAAGGCGGAGGAATATCGCTTGGCTTGACCGAGGATTCTTCACTGTTTATTCCGGCCAGGGCTAGTAAGCTGTCCGAATCCGGATGAAGTCTTTTGATATTTTACTTGGCCCTACCAAGGTACAGAGATTCAACTCAAGGCTTGGCCCTACCGAGGTTCGGAGATTTAGCTCAAGGCTCAGCCCTGCCGAGGTTGGGAGATTTGACTCGAGGCTCGGTGTTGGCCCAGATGGCAACCCAAGAGGGGGGGGGGGTGAATTGGGTTCTTAAAAAATTTAAGACTTTTTGAAATGTTTTAAACAAATTAACTCAAGATGTGCAAGTGAAAGAAATTAACTTATAAGCAATGCACAAACAGAAATATAAGAGAGATAGAGTGAGAGACAAATGAGCACGGCAAACACAAGGTTTAGAAAAGCCTGATTTGTAGATAGGTTGGCTTTTGAGCTTTTCTTCTTTTCTTCTCCTTACTGGATTGAATCAAGCCTCAGCTCCGATTCTTCACAGTTGAAGCAGTTGAGAAGAGTTGAAAAGTAAGAAATAAATCTCCTTTCTCCAAGTTGGGAAATCCGCCAAGACTTTGATTTGAGCGCTTTGGATTCCTCTTGAGCTTTTTGGAGTGGAGTGGATTTGAGCTAGAAGGTTTTCCTCTTAAGATTCAAGCTCTCGGATTTTTGAAATGGGATTTGTCTATCTCAGATTTTCTCTCTTTTCTTTCTATTTTCTGATTTTTTCCATTCTTCTTTTTTTTGAACAATAGACTTCCCTTTATATAGATTTCTTACACACCATTTTTGGAAGAAAACTATCCGTTGGAGTGTACCTTATATCAAAATATATCCGTTAGAAATAAGGTAAAATAGAAATATTACTGTTAGAGCTGATCTGGCAACTTGATTTTTCGTTCCAGGTGGGTTGGAGTCGACTCTAACTTTTTGGAGTCGGCTCTAGCTCGAGGCATTTCAAAACAATATTTCTGGAGTCGTCTCTGACTTTTCTGGGGTCGACAAGAAACTTTTCCGGAGTCGACTCTAACTTACCCGGAGTCGACTCTAGGTTGGGGCCAGAAAAATCGACTTTCTTCTTCTTCTGTGAGAGTCGGCTCTAACAGTCTCGGAGTCGACTCTAACTTCTGTGCCAGTTTCGGAGTCGGCTCTGTGATTCTCGGAGTCGACTCTAATGTCTGCAATTCTTACCTAGACATTAGATTCGATCCAGACCACTATGTAACTCCTGATTTTGATCATTCAATAGTCTTATAATCTGAAACACTGAATCAAAATCATCAGAGCCTTCAAGAGTTATACTCAAATAGTTTTGTTAATCATCAAAATCATCAATTGGGTCAACAATCTCCCCCTTTTTGATGATAACAAAAACTTTGAGTATATGCATTCAAAAATTCAATCAAACTAAGGATTATAGTCATTTTGAAACTTAAAACATTTGAAATTAAGGTTTTGATGCCAATGTTCAACGTAAACTTTAAAATTGTACATTAGTTCAATATAATCCATCAATTATGAATATTTAATCTTAATGTGCATAAAATTGCAAATGAGCTTTTTGTTAAGCTCCCCCTGCATTGAGTAGCTCCCCTATATATATAAGCATCAAATTTTAACTGATTAACATTTCAAATTATTTTTTTTAACATTTCAAGTCATTTTGCATAAACAATTAATTCTCATTCAATCTTTCTTTCTTTGTGCATATATATAACCATCTCTCCCTTCATTAAAATTTTCAAGTCTTTGCATATTCAATATTCTTATTCAATCTTTCTTTCTTTGTGCATATATATAACCATCTCTCCCCCTTTTTTGTTATCAGCAATAAGGAGAGTTTTAGATAAAGAAAGTTATATAAAAAAATTGTAGACTCAATAAAGCATAGGGATCCAAGCAATCAATATTTGAAAATGTGAAATTGCATTTCATAAGCAAGAACCATTACATAAGTTGATTCATTTACATTTCAAAATGAAATACATTAGATATTCAAAAACTTCCTAAGTACAAACTATCAAACTCAAAATCAAGGTCAGATGTGTTTGAATACAATCTTCTTTAGATGACTTATTATTTCCATTACATCATCCTTTTGTGATTTCTTAAAGTTTTCAAGGCAAGCTTCGATTTGAGAGACTGCAAGGTCAATATCCTTCTTCAATTGACCCGTTGCATGAACATACGATCCTGATCCATCGGCAATGCCTTCCATCCTTTCGAAGATCTTGTGAAGCTCAGCACCAAAGGATTCAACAGAACTGCCTAAGGTGAAGGATAGCATGTCCAGTCTCGAATTTAGTTCTTCCTTCAACTGATTAAAGTCTTCTTTTAATTTAGAAATTTCTTGAGATCTCTGGCTATCATACTCAACAAGCAAACCTCTTAACTGATCAAGTTGTTCATCAGAGAATCTCCCAGAATTTGTTATAGGCTGAAGTGGAGGTGAGGGAATAGAATTAGGACCGGCCTCTGAAGGTCCAGCTGAAGAAGGTCCTGCAATAGATGGATCAGGGACAGATGGTCCCTCAATGAATGGTCCCGGGATGTCTTCTACTCTGGTTTCCTCTGCCCTTTCTCTTTCTGCTCTTCCTCTCTTCCTCCCTTCATCCAAACACCATTTACTTTCTTGAAGCCCATTTTATGGATAGTAGAAATGCTATAGTAATCAGTGTGTCTCAGTTTTCTTAAAGGTTCATTCTCCATAATGAGCACACCTTGGCTTCTAAAGACTATTGTTAGAATCATACCGTAAGGCAGTGTTGATCTCTTCTTTGTAGCTGCCTCTGCCATGTATCCAATCATCATGCCAGCTAAATTTACTGGCCTTTCAGTTATTATGCAGTCCATTAACAACACGTCTCGCTCCGAGACATACTCGAATCTACCAATTTTGGAAATAAGATTCTTCCACAGATATTATGCAGTAATCTGAGTTCTAGACTTAACTGATTTGCAAAGATTTCTTCAAACTCAGTCACATCTCTCCCTAGCATTCTTGTTAGTGCCCCACTTCTATCCTCATGTTGATATTCCATCAAACCGATAGTGGGCATTTCTAATAAGTTTCCAAGAATCTCAGAGATAATAGTCACTCTTGTTCCTCTTACCATGCTTATTAATCCACCTTCTCCTCTGCTTAAACCGTTGTAAAACTCTCTTACTAAAGCAGGATATGTGGGTAAATCAAGTGAGCAAAATTTTTCCCATCTCATTTCCTTCAAATTTTCTCCAATAGAGAACCTTCCGATTCAAATAAATCAAAGTTCACTTTTCTCCCAGTGGTAATGGTCTTACCGGCTAAATGGTCAACCTTTGGTGAAGATGGTGAAGGAGGGGAATCCTCTTGAGTGGCCGAAGAGGAAGAAGGCGAGGGTTGCCTCCGAACAGTGCGTTTCTTCGTTGGAACGGATGCTCCACTGACGAATCCGCGCCTCTTAGGTGCCATTGAGAAGATTGGAAGATTAATCAAGGATTTTGAGTAGATTTGGGGAAGTTGGAAAGGCTTTGGAGTTCTTTGGATAGGTTTTGGAGACGAATGAAATGATTGGGGGTCGA
>UESW01002118.1:19885-39894 GCA_900491605.1 Calamus simplicifolius | reverse complement strand
ACTTTTTCAAAAAAACTATTGTAGCAGTCATGCCGCAGTTAATAGAAACAAAATGTCAAAGCTGTAAACGGGGTGAGTCTATAGAGAACGTACCCTACTTGTGGTATATACGAAGATTGTCTAAATTCCATGTCCGAAGAATAAATTTCCCATCCAGATCCTGGAGCTTGTAGGTGCCAGGTCTGATGACTTCCGCTACTTGATAGGGGCCTTCCCAATTTGGAGCCAGCTTTCCTTGTTCCAGTGGCTTGGAGACGATGCTTTCCGGAGAACAAGATCGCCGGGCGCGAAGGATTTTCCTTTGACTCTAGAGGCATGATAGTGAGCCACTCTTTGCTGGTACGTAGCTACTATGATTCGAGCTTTCTCTCTAATCTCTTCTACCAGGTCGAGATTGGTGCGAAGCTGCTCATCGTTAGCTTCCTCTGAGTAGCTCTCCACCTGCGGAGAAGGGAGTCCTATCTCCATGGAAATGACTGCTTCCATGCCGAAGGCCATCCGGAATGGGGTTTTGCCAGTGGGGATTCTTTGGGTGGTGCAGTAGGCCCATAGGACATGGTGAAGCTCGTCTACCCATCTGCCTCGGCTCTAGCAAGCCGAGCTTTGATCCCTTGGAGTAGGGTATGGTTGGTTACTTCGGCTTCTCCATTGGCTTGCGAATGCCCTACCGAAGTAAGGCGGTGAATGATGCCATGATCCTCGAGAACTTCTGGAACTTAGGATTATCAAACTGCTTCCCATTGTCAGTGATGATGGTGTGCTAGAGGCCGAAGCGATAAATGATGGACCTCCACACAAAGTCCCTGGCCCGAGCTTCAGTTATCTGGGCAACTGCTTCGGCCTTGACCCACTTGGTGAAGTAGTCGATGGCGACAAACAAAAACTTTCTCTGTCCGGTGGTGGGGGAAAAAGGGCCTAGTATGTCCATCCCCCACTTAGCAAAGGGCCAAGCGGAGGAAATAGGGACTAAACTGGTGGAGGAGAGTCTCTGGATGTGAGAATGCCTCTGATAGGGGTCACAGGCTCAGACAAGTTCGTCAGCATCCTTCTGCATGGTGGGCCAATAGTATCCCTGGCGCAGCACCTTATGGCATAAAGATCGGCTCCCCAGATGGTTGCCGCAAATCCCCTCATGCACCTCCCAGAGAGCATAATTAGCCTCAGATGGGCGAAGACACTTGAGTAGTGGCATGGAATAGGACCGCTTATACAGCTGGTCGTCGACACATAGTGGTGGCTTACAGCTTCAGCTGTCTTGCTTCTTTTCGGTTGGTTGGAGTGACCCTTCTTTAAGATACTTTAGTATGGGGTCGAACCAGGATGGTTCGGCCTCAACCTGCATCACTCGGTCGGCCTTCGCGATGCTAGGCTTTTCTAAAATCTTCAGGGGAATTTATGCTTAGTATCCATTGACTCCGTGGTTGCTAGCCGAGATAATAGATCGGCATGTGCATTCTCGGATCTTGGAATCTGAATGACTTCAAATTCAGGAAAGTGGGAAAGTAAGCTTCGCACCTCTTGGAGATATCGAATCATGTTTGGCTCCCGGGCCTCAAACTCGCCCCGCACGTGACCAACTACCAATTGAGAGTCGGTGAAGGCATTTAACTTCTTCACTTTGAGGTCACGGGCGATTCAAAGTCCAGCGAGCAAAGCTTCATACTCAGCTTGTTATTAGAGGCTGGGAAGGTGAAGCGAACACCATTCTCGAAGGTCGCCCCTTCTGGGCTGGTAAGGATTAGGCCAGCGCCTGAGCCACCGGCATTGGACAATCCGTCAACATGGAGCAGCCATAGGGCGTCAGATTTCGGTTGCTCAGGGGAGTCTAGAGTGGAACCATCCTCCGGGATTGTACATTCAAGGAGGAAGTCAGCTAAACCTGGGCTTTGATGGCCGGGTGAGGCAGGTACTGGATGTCATGCTCGCTCAGCAACGGTCCATTTAGCCATCCTTCCTAATGTCTCCGAGCGATGAACCACCGCCTTGATGGGTTGGTCAGTGAGGACCATCATAGAATGCGATTGGAAATATGGCCATAGCCTCCAAACTGATGTTACCAAGGCCAACACCAGCTTCTCGATTCGAGTATACCTTGTCTCAGTGTCTCGGAGCAGTTTGCTGACATAATAGATCGGCTTTTGGGTTTTGTTCTCTTCTCTAACCAACACCGAGCAAACTGCGCCTTCTGAGATTGCCAAGTATAGAAATAGCACCTTCCCCAGACTTGGACTGCTGAGGAGGGGTGGAGAGCCGAGATACTTCTTGAGGTCTTCGAAGGATTTCTGACATTCAGGGGTCCATTGAAAATTCTTAGCCGATCGGAGAGCTTTAAAGAAAGGGAGACATCTCTCGGCCGACCGAGCCACGAAGTAGTTGAGAGTCGTGATCCTTCCTGTTAGGCATTGGACCTCTTTGACGGACACCAGGGGCGCCATTTGCCGAAGAGCTTGAATCTTCTGCGGGTTGGCTTCAATGCCTCGCTGAGAACCATGAAGCCCAGAACTTCCCAGAATTGACACCGAAGGCACACTTAGTCGGGTTGAGCTTCATCCGATATTTTCAGAGCATTGCGAAGCTCTCAGAGAGGTCCTCAATGTGCTGGGATGCTTCTTTGCTTTTGATCAGCATGTCATCGACATATACCTCCATATTTCGACCGATTTGCTCCTTGAAGACCTTATTGACCAGCCTTTGGTAAGTTGCACCTACATTCTTCAGACAAAAGGTATGACACGGTAGCAATATGTACCTCGATCGGTTATGAAGGCGGTCTTTTCTTCATCTCGGGCACCATCGGATTTGATTGTAGCCGGAATGGCGTCCATGAAGGTTAGCATCTAATGCCCTGAAGTAGCATCTACAAGCTGATCGATCCGAGGGAGAGGGAAGCTATCCTTCGGACAGGCTTTATTGAGGTCGGTGAAGTCGATGCAGATCCACCATTTGCCATTCGACTTCTTTACATGACAATATTGGACACCAGCTCGGATAGTCTACCTCCCGAATAAAGTTTTCCTTAACAAGTTTGGCAACTTCTTCCTCAATCGCCTTCTTCCGCTCAGGGGCGAATCTCCTCTTCTTTTGCTTTATGGGCCGGGACATCTCATCTACATTAAGACGATGGATGAGGACATCTGGGCTGATTCCAGCATATCAGAAGCAGACCAGGCGAAGACATCAGCATTCCTTCGGAGAAAGTCGATCAGCTCCCTACGAGGTTTCCCTTTTGGTCTGGCCGGGCTTCGTTTAGCGACACCTCCTCTAGCTCTTCAGCTGGTTCTCCTCGCTGCTCAGCAAAATCCCTCCGAGCGTCCAGCCCATCAACCTTGGGTAGCTTGGTTTGAAGGCTGGTGACGAAGCATTGCCGAGCTATAGTTTGGCTTCCGCAGACTATTCCTACTCCTCGCTCGGTAGGGAACTCATAACCAGATGTAGGATGGAGACGACGGCTCTAAGGGACATTAAGCCAGGTCTTCCAAAGATAGCATTGTAGGGTGACGAAGCTTGGTCACCAGAAATCGGTATGAATAGTGGCCACGCAGGGCCAAGTTCCTGCACGGACCATCAAGGTCACGCTCCTCCGGGGTAATAACATCACCGGTGAACCCCATTAGGGTGGAGTCCACAGCTCGGAGATTCTCTATAAGCAATTTCATCTTCACAAACACATCAAGGTACAGAACATTGACGGAGCTTCCACTATCAATGAGAATTCTGCTTACATCATAATTGTTCAAATTAAGAGATACAACCAATGCATCATCATGCGGGAAATGTATCCCCTGGAGATCATCGTTGGAGAAAGAGAGCTTATCAGTCCGTGCTCTCTTTGGTCGAACCTTCTTCATCACCCTGCCAGCTCGACGGACCAGTGACCGCCTCGATCACATTGATGTGGCCGTCAACCGGAGGATTCGAAGGAGGAGGTTGCTGAGGCTCGGGTCGGTGATGCTCAGGCTGACGGTCACCCCCATCCCTTGGCTCGGGGGCTCTCCTGAATTGATCCAACCTACCTCGCTGAATGAGCCTTCAATTTAATTCCTCAGCTGCCAGCACTCTTCAGTGTCATGGCCATGGTCCCGATGGTAGCGGAAGTACTTGGTGGGGTCTCTCTGGACCACATTCCCTCAGAGAGGAGGCGGTCGAGGGAGTTGGCGCTCTATCGCCACGAGGATCTCCGCTCTCGGGGCAGTGAGTAGGGTGAAGCGGTGGAATCTCCTAGGCGGGCTCCGGGTGCGGTTCCTTGGCGGCGGCGAAGGAAACCTTTGGTGGCGAGGTGGGCTCGACTGGCGGGCAGGTCGATGCTTGTCCGAGCCCTTGGGTTCCTTCTTCTTTGCCAGCTCGGCATGGGCAGCCCTTCAAGATTCTTTGACTCTGGCATACTTATCTGCCAGGGCCATCATGTCGGAGAGGTTGGGAGGGTAGCTAACCTCCATTGTCATATAGAAGTCGCTCTCCTTCAATACTCCGCCTGTGAGGGCGGACATAGCCACCTCATGGTTAAGGATAATACCTCCAGCATAGCCTTATTGAAATGGCCAAGATAATTCTTCAGGGACTCTCCCTCTCTCTGCTTAACTTCGGAGAGGGAGTCAGATCTTCGTCGATGACGGTGGCTGCTGATGAACTAGCTGATGAAGAGGTGGCTCAGCTTGTCAAATGAACTAACGGAACCTGATTTCAAGGCATTGAACTAGGTTCGAGCGGATCCCCTGAGGGTGGAAGGAAGGCATGGCAGAGGATTGCATCTGATGCCCCATGGAACATCATGATCGACCGGAAACTACGAGGTGATCATCGGGATCGGAAGATCCGTTGTAGGGCTCGATGGCAGGCAGCTTGATATAGGAGGGAATCATTTCCTCCATGATTTCCCTGGAGAAGGGAATGCCCTGCTCCACCTTATGCTGGAACAGATGGGCCTGCTTGGTGGCATCCAACTCCTGATGCATCTCCTGGAGTAGCTGGTGGATCTCCTCCTCAGAAAAAGAAGGAGCTGGACGAGGAAAGTACTGAGACGGTGTTGAGTCATATGAGAAAACTCGGAAAAGGGATCGGGCCGCCGAGATCTGGGAAGATCCTTGTCGTAGACTCCTTGCGGGACTGGCTCAGCTCCCTTAGGGCGACAAGGGGGGTCCGCAACCCCATGCTGACCGAAAGAGGAGATGGCTGGATGAGCGGGGGCCGCATTCTCCTCAGAAAGGTAAGGATTAGGAGCAGCTGGTCGGGGAGCTTCAAAGTGCCCCTGAATCAAGTGGGTCAGAGCCTAGACTTGCTAGACCAGTGAGGTGAACTAGTCCTGGGTCACCGAGGCCGCCGGTGGCGATGGAGTCTCGACTGGCGGCGGTGGCGGCGCAACACTGCTCACCGGATCAGGTCTTTGGGAGGTGGCCTAGTCGCGGACTTCGGAAGTAGCCTTCCTTCGATTGGCCATTGAAAAGGTTCTCTTCCAGGTTGAGATTCTTATCTCCTGGATTACAAGTTTATGGGACTTGAGGGCCCCTCCTAGCGCCAATCTGTTGCTGCTGAAATCCGTCCTCCGACTCGGGCGCAATCGGGCTGCAGTGTGGGCTCTCTCCTGGGCGGACCTGCAAAACAGTCCTCACGCGAGAGGCGTTGGGGGTGGCCCTCTACGGAAGACCCTCCGACGCTCAAGTCAGTGGAGATCAGCTATCAACAAATGTGGGGAGAAGGATCCCGCTGAAGAGTCTCTGCAGGGTAGCCTTTCGAGAGCTCTAAACAGAGCGTTAATGGCAGAAAAAAGGGGGGGAGCAAGTGTATGGGAGATGGCCTTACCTGAGGGGGATCTGAGGTTGTAATATTTATAGGAGTTCACCTGGTTGCCTGGAGACGTCGTGGCCTGAAAGCCGTTGAGATCCGGATCAAGTTTGTTAGGATGTCGGTAAGATTCGCATCTTATTAGTTAGAGGATCGATGGCTGGGAGAGCTAGTTGATGTCTTGAGATTCGACTATATAGGTTCTAGGGCTCTAAGCCACTCTCGGGTATGATTTCTGTTTGGAATCTTTTTAGTCTGGATGTATTCCGCAGAGGTATTTGAATACCTCGGTCGGGCCGAAGCATGGAAGATGGAGGAATCCGCCGAAGTATGGTGAGACCCATCGCATCGGGGTATGGGTTAACTCGGCCGTCCGAGGTACAGAATGGCTCGGTTATCTGAGATATAATGAGACCTAGGCTACCGAAGCATAGGATGGTTCGGCGGTGATAGCTCGGTTAAGACCAAGAGACATTTTAGCTCGGCTAACGATGTCGAAAGACAAAGATAGCTCAGCTAAGGGTGAGAGATATTATAATTCGGCTGAGACCAAGAGATGGCTCGCCGAGGCGGGAAAACAAGGATAACTCGGCTGAAGCCGGGAGGTGTGAGGATAGCTCGGCTGGCGAGGCACAGGGATCGCCCGGACTGGGACCGAGTCATAATGGATAGCTCGGCTTGCGGGGTATGTTCACAACTTGATCAGCCGAGGCATAATAATAGCTCGGCCAACTGTTATACGAGTGCTGGCCGAAGGGTAGCCTACTCATTGCTATCTTTCGGATGGGACAGCTACGTTGACGGAGCGTATGGGCTAGCCTTAGCCCGATGTTATGGGTTGCACGTGTTGGCCCAGATGGCAACCCAAGAGGGGGGGGGAGTGAATTGGGTTCTTAAAAATTTAACCTTTTAAAAACTATGTACTTTGAAATATATAAGATTGAGTGCAGGATAAATATTAAGCACAAATAAAGAGATAGAGAGAGAGTCAAAACATGGCAAACATAAGGATTTTATAGTGGTTCGGTGTATCCAACACCTACGTCCACTCCCAAGTATCTCTTGGGTCCACACTATAATCTACTTGATTACAGCCGAGTTGTTTTACAAGCTCACAACTCAAAACTTATTGTTTTCCTCGGGATCACAACGAACCAGCTGGTTTTCCAGGCTCATCAGCACAAAACCCAAACCCAAGCTAATCTAGCTTGTTCCTGAGGTAAAAAACCTCAATAATTCAATCCCCCTGATTGAATTAGTAAACACCAAATTAATTTAAGGTTTACAACAATGCAAAGTCCTTAAATGAGCAAATAAGCAGTATAAGTAAACAAAGATTTAGAAAAGCCTGTTTGAAGTGAATTTGATGTGAGCTTTTCTTCTTTTCTTCTTTTCCTCTTCTCCTATGAAATATTGAATCAGGCCTCAGCTCAGATTCTTCACAAAGATTGCAGTTGAGAAGTTGAAAAAATCAGGGCTTTTGCTCTCTTTTTCTTCACTTGGAAAATCCTTGATTTTGAACTTGAATCACTTGGATTTCTCTTGAATCTCTCTTCAGAAGATAGACATGGATTCGGAGATTTCTCTTTGAAAATTTCTCTCCCTTTTTTTGTTTTTCTTTTTATTTTTCTATATTTTAACCGGACGGTTTCCCCCTTTTTATAGAACTCTCAATCCAGTTTTTAGGTGGGAAATATAGCTGTTGGAGATGTTTGGATTCTTCTGCACACAAAGAAAATAGCCGTTAGAGGTTAGGTGAAAAGAAATCTTACCGTTGAAGTACGTTCTGACAGATAAAAATTCGTTCCTGACAGGTTGGAGTCGGCTCCAACTTTTCAGTGTCGGCTCCAAGTCAGGTGTTCAAAAATAGAAAAGAAAAAGTTGTTGGAGAGTTTTCTCCAGAAAAGGTAAGTGTCGGCTTGTCGCTTTCGAGAGTCGGCTCCGGAAAACTATAAGTGTCGGCTCCAGAATGGTCCATAAAATACGCTCTCTATTCTCAGGTTAGAGTCGGCTCCAGAAACTCAGGTGTTAGCTCCCGAATTCTAGGTATCGGCTCCAAAAACTGAAACATAATGCACTTCTCTGTATCTCAGGTTGGAGTCGGCTCTAAAACCTTAGGTGTCGACTCTGGACCGTGCCAAAATCCAGAAACTTTCTGATATGCCTTGGGTCGGCTCCTTACCATTTGGGTGTCGACTCCAGGCTCTGAACTTTGAAAATTTCTTTTAAAACATTAATTCAAAACATGTTTCTTTGTCCTTTTGATTGATCAAACATTTTAAATCCCTGAAACACTTGTTAAATCAATTAGAAACCAAATGAATATACTCATGTCTTTTATTAATCATTAAAATCAATAATTGGGTCAACAATCTTCCCCTTTTTGATGATTATAAAAACATTGAGTATATGCATGAGTAAACAATAAGATTTTCACTTCAAATTTTCAAATATGTATTCCTCACAGGTAAGCTCCCCTGAATGAGGTAGCTCCCCCTATGATACTCAATTTAACATGTTCTTCCTTTTAACATAAACTTTTAATGTTTGATACCAATTAAACAATTATATCTATTGTAACATCTATTCATCCTTTCAATGCATATATAGAATTGAAAATACAATTGCTTCTCCTTATGTGCAATTAATTAGATACCAGTAAATTAAGCTTACTTGATCCAATGCATATACAAAAGCTAAATACTTCTCATTTTATACTTCTCCCCCTTTTTTTTTTTACTTTCAATGCATATACTATTATCAAATACTTTTACTTCTCTCCCTTTTTTGTAATCAACAAAAAGGTCAAAAATTTCAAGTGAAATGACAAAATTGATAGTTACTTCAAAGATCAAATGACATTCATTAAGTATCAAATAAGTTTATTACATCAAGAAGTCGAACATTACATTATTTTGCAAAAAGAAACTTCATTGCATTAAAACTTCAAACTAAACTTCATTACATCAGAACTGTAAATCAACATCAAATTGGACTAAACATTAGCTTTTAATAACATCAAAGAAACTTTATTACAAGATAATCAAAAATTAGTTCTAATGCGTCTTTGCAGTTCTTCTACTATTCTTGCCATTCCTTCACTCTGAGTCTTGACAAAAGCCTTCAGTCTTTCATCAACAAATGTACATGCAGATGCAATCTTATCCTGAAGCTCAGCATTACATTTGGAATAAGTCTCTGAGTCTCCACCAATATCTTTAAGTTTATCAAAAATGTTCTTGAGATCATTCTTTAAGGATTCAGCGGAGGCTCAAGTGTAGATTCAATTATTCTAACTCTTTCATCCAAAGAATAGAGTCTCTCTCAAGTTCATGAACTGGCTATCTAACTCAGATTTCATCTCCTTGTGAATAGCAAAAATACCTCTAAGCTGTTCTAACTGAGTATATGAAAAACCAACAGATGACTGATCAAAAGCAGAAGGAACTGGTGGAGCTGAGGTACATCCTGACTGGGCTCAGGTGAGCTGTGTCTCACAGAAGGTCCTGCCTCAGAAGGGCCAGGCACATTAGTCTCAGCAACCCTATCGCCAGTATGACCTTTCTCTCCCATTTACCATCTACTTTTACAAATCCCATCCTGTGCACAGTGGCTAAGCTGTAGTAGTCAGTGTGCCTTAGGTTCTTCAAGGCTCATTTTCAGAAATAGCTACTCCTTGACTCCTAAAAACCAAGGTTAGGATCATTCCATAAGGTAGTGAAGATCTCTTCTTGCCCCCAGCCTCAGCCATATACCATATCATCATCCCAGCAAGATTTATAGGCTGACCCATCAAGATACTGTCCATAACAACAATGTCTCGCTCTGAGACATACTCAAAATGACCAGTCTTGGAAATAGAATCCTACTGTAGATGTTATATAACAGCCTAAGCTCAAGTGGCAATTGGTTTGCCCTAACCTCTTCAAATTCAGTTATTTCTCTTCCTAACATCCTTGACAAAGCAGCTGATCTCTCACTATGAATATTTGCAACAAATCCAGTGACAGGAATACTTAACAGATTTCCTAAAATTTGGAAAGTAAGATGAATTCTCTTTCCTCTAACAGAACTAACAATCCCACCGTCTCCTCTAACTAAATTCAGATAAAATTCTTTAACAAGTGCTGGATAAGTAGGTACATCCAAAGAGCAGACTTTATCCCAACCGAGTTCTTTAATTTGTCTTCCAATGTCAAACCCTTCGGCATCAAAGAAATCAAAATCAACTTTTCTACCCATGGTAATAACTCGCCCAGCTAGAGTATCTACCGTGGAGATGAGGGGCCAGGATTATCTGATGGTGTAGAAGAAGAATCATCACTCGGAGTGGGTTCTCGGATGGGACGTCTCGCCGTACGCTTCCTCGTAGCAACGGGAGCATCAAAGACCGATCCCCTATGCTTAGGTGCCATAGAAATCTTAGGAATGATTGATTTGGGGAGTATTTGGCTTTGGAGGTTTTGAGAGGGTTTGGAAAAGATTTGGAAAGGGTTTGAGAAGATAGAAATGCGAAGGTGTCGACTCTGCCCTAATAAAGTCAATTTGGGACCACCAGGTGTCGACTCCCGCAAAGTCGGTGTCGACTCCAAGTCGCTAACACAGTTAGCGCCCGAACTGGAGTTGGCTCCACTTAAACGGGTGTCGGCTCCAAGGTCAAGGACCGAGAGCGACACAGAAGAGGTGTTGACTCCTCAAATTGAGGTGTCGACTCACTGACAGTTTCAGAGAAAAATAAAAGTTTCAAACAGCCGAAACTTGTCAAAATAAAATCAATAATTTTTGAAAAAATCTTTGGAATGTGGAGAATCAGATTGCTCAAATGACTAGATAAATTATCCTTAAAATTATGAAAGGAATCTCAAGAAATTGATAGAAGTCTAGATAGTCATTCCTTAAGGGTTTCAAAATCATTCCAAAGGATCACAAATTCCTAATTCACCTCTAAGATAACAAAATCTCTCTTCACTCAAGGGTTTTGTAAATATGTCAGCTAATTGTTCTTCAGTATTAACATAATCAAGGCAAATTTCATTGTTAGCTACATGTTCTCTTATAAAATGATATCTAATTTCAATGTGTTTAGTTCTTGAATGTTGGATTGGATTCTTAGTTAAATTTATTGCACTTGTATTATCACATCTAATAGGAGTTTTATCGAGTGTTATGCCATAATCTTCAAGTTGTCGCTTAATCCAAAGGATTTGAGCACAACAACTTCCAGCTGCAACATATTCTGCTTCAGCAGTGGATAATGCAACCGAATTTTGCTTTTTGCTAAACCAAGAGATTAAGTTACTTCCTAAGAATTGACATGCCACTTGTACTTTTTCTATCTAGTTTACATCCAGCATAGTCAGAGTCGGAATATGCAATTAAGTTTAGTGTTGAGTCTCTAGAATACCATAATCCTACATTTTTAGTTCCACTTAGATATCTTAAAATTCTTTTCACTGCAATTAAGTGAGATTCTTTAGGTTCTGATTGAAATCTAGCACATAGACAAACAGCAAACATGATATCTGGTCTACTAGCTGTTAAGTAAAGTAGAGATCCGATCATACCTCTATAGTATTTTTGATCTACCTTCTTACCATCTTCATCTTTGTCTAATTGCAGAAGGACTCATAGGTGTTCCAAGGGGTTTGATTGACTCCATTCCAAACTTCTTGAGAAGTTCCTTTGTGTACTTTGCTTGGTTGATGAAAATCCCTCTTTGCTTTGCTTGATTTGAAGTCCTAGGAAGAAGTTGAGTTCTCCCATCATGCTCATTTCGAATTCACCCTGCATTAACTTAGCAAATTCTTGACACAAGAGATTGTTAGTAGCACCGAATACAATATCATCTACATATATTTGTACTACTAATAAATCTGTCTTTTCTTTTCAAAAATAAGGTTTTGTCTACATTTCCTCTAGTAAAATCATTTTCAATCAGAAATTTGTTAACCTATCATACCAAGCTCTAGGTGCTTGTTTTAAACCATATAGTGCTTTGTGCAATTTAAAAACATGATTTGAAAATTCATGATCCTCAAAACCAGGTGGTTGTTCCACAAATACTTTCTCATTTATAAAACCATTTAAAAATGCACTTTTAACATCCATTTGAAATAAATTATGTTCATATGACATGCAAATGCAAGTAGTAGTCTAATTGCTTCTAATCTAGCTACAGGTGCAAAAGTTTCATCAAAATCAATTCCTTCTTCTTGATTATATCCTTTTGCAACTAATCTAGCTTTATTTCTAATTACTATGTCATTTTCATCCAATTTATTTCTAAATACCCATTTAGATCCTATAACTGAATGACCTTTAGGTCTATCAACTAAGGACCATACATTATTCCTAGTGAATTGATTTAATTCTTCTTGCATAGCTAGCATCCAATTATTATCTTTTTAGCTTCTTCAATAGTTTTAGGTTCAATTTGAGATACAAATGCAAGATGATTATTGATATTCCTCATAGATGACCTAGTTCTTACTCCTTGAGATGGATCACCAATAATCAATTCCTTTGGATGACCATAGGCATATCTCCAATCTCTAGGAAGATCTACTTCATTATAATTAGTATCAATATCATCAATCCTAGGTGAATCATCATCTTTAGTTTCTTGTTCATGATCTGAAGATACATCTATATTTAATTTTTTAATATCTCTTTCTAGTATATTTGTATCTTCCTCATCATCAAATTTTTGTGAACTTGATGCTAAAGACTCATCAAAAGCTACATGAATAGATTCTTCTACAATTAGGGATTTTTTATTGAATACTCTATAGGCTTTACTAGTTGTTGAATATCCTAAGAAAATACCTTCATCTGATTTTGCATCAAATTTACCAAGATTATCTTTTCCATTATTATGAATAAAGCATTTACAGCCAAATACATGAAAATAACCTATCTTTGGTTTTCTATTATTCCATAATTCATAAGGTGTTTTCTTAAGGATTGACCTAATTAGGGCTCTATTAAGAATGTAACATGTTGTTTATAGCTTCCGCCAGAAGTACTTTGGTAGGTTGCTTTCACATAGCATGGTACGGGCCATGTCTTCTAAAGTCCTATTTTTTCTTTCTACAACTTTTTTGTTGTGGTGTCCTAGGTGCAGAAAAATTATGATGAATGCCCATTCTGTGCAGAAATTTTCAAATAAGTGATTTTCAAATTCAGTGCCATGATCACTTCTAAGAGACACTATAGTGTTGTTTTTCTCATTAGTGACTTTCTTAAAAATTTCAGAAATATTGTGAAAGTCTCATCCTTATGAGCCAGAAACAATACCCAAGTGTATCTAGAATAATCATCTACTATCACAAGACCATATTTCTTTCCTCCTAGACTAGTGGTTCTAGTAGGTCCAAAAAGGTCCATATGAAGTAGCTCCAATGGCCTAGAAGTGGAAACTACATTTTTTGATTTGAAAGAATTTCTAGTTTGTTTGCCTAATTGACAAGCATCACAAATTCTGTTATTTTCAAAATCTAGCTTTGGAAGATCCTTAACTAAATCCATTTTAATTAATTTTAAATTAGGTGTGTGCTTGCATGGCCTAATCTACGATGCCATAACCATCCAATCTCATTTTCATTAGCATTGTTAGCTACTAAGCAATGATTACTAGTAGACAAATTGTCTAAATCAATTAAGTATACCCATTTCTATTACCAACAAATACAATGCTATTGTCAATGGGATTAGAAAGAGTGCAGATAGAAGCTTCAAATGAAACTTTGAAACCTTTATCACACAATTGGCTAATACTAATTAAATTATGTTTTAAGCCATCTACATATAAAACATTTTCTATAAAAGTAAAGGGAGTTATCTGAATTTTACCAAATCCCATAATTTGGCCTTTACCATTGTCTCCAAATGTGACAACTCCTCCTCTTTTATCTTCAAGGGTGATGAATTGCTCCTTGTCACCCGTCATGTGCCTTGAGCAGCCTATCAAGATACCACTTTCGTTTTGATCTTTTGGCCGCAAGACACTCCTGCAAGGTAATCAAACTTTCTATTTAGGTACCCAAGCTTTCTTGGGTCCTTCATGGTTAGTAGCAACAAAGATTGTTCCTTTCGGAACCCATATTTTCTTTCCTTTAATACTTAAATTCTTATTAAGTTTTCTAAGATTGCATTCATATGCTTTATGTCCTTTCTTGTTACAGCAATAACATAAAAAATCATTCTTATCTGTTCTTTTCTAAAAAATTTTTACATACTTTTGTTTCTTATTAGGTCTATAACCTAGTCCAGCCTTATCAAATACAGCTCTTTGATTACTCAATAACAAATTAAGTTTTTCTGAGCTATATGTAAATTTATCAACTATGTTTTTATATTTATCAACTTCTTTCTTTAAATTAACATTTTCATTAGAAATTAACTCTTTATCTTTTAGCAGATTTTTATTTTCAGATTTTAGTTTTTCAATTTCATGAGTTAGTTTATCCTTCTCTTTGGCAAGATTTAAATTATCATTTTTAAAGATTTGTTCTTCTTTTTTAAAACTTTAAAATCACTAACTAACTCATTAAATGCATCATATAATTCTTCAAAAGTAAAATCATCACAAGGTGTTTCAGAACTTACCTCATTATCGTCGTTTGCCATAAAGCAAATGTTGGCAACTTCCTTTTGTTCCTCCTCGGATGAGGATTCATCACTTTCACTCCATGTTGCAACATATGCCTTTTTCTTCTTCTTGTGCCCCTTTTTCAGTTGAGGACAATCATATCTAAAGTGCCCCGGTTTCTTGCATTCATAACATATGAGGGGGTCTTTCTCTTTTTCTTTGTCCTTGTCCTTCTCTTTTTCTTTTTTTCCTTCCATTTTTGTTCCATATCTCTTCTTATGGAAGGGTCTCCTTCTTTGCATAAATTTCTTAAATTTTCTAGCAAGGAGAGCTGTCTCATCATCTTCCTCTTCTTCCTCACTGCTGCTTATTTCCTTTTCTGCAGCTTTAAGAGCAATTGTTTTCTTCTTTTTGACTTCCTCCTCTTGATGTTGCTTCATGGTCAGTTCATGGGTCATCAATGATCCAAGTAGCTCCTCCAAAGGTAAGGTGTTGAGGTCCTTGGCTTCTTGGATTGCAGTTACTTTTGCTTCCCATGTTCTTGGAAGAGACCTAAGAATTTTACGAACCAATTCAGAGTTAGTGTAGGTCTTGCCAAGACTTTTTAAACCATTTACAATATCAGTAAATCTAGTGTACATGCATGTGATGGTTTCATTTTGTTCCATGCTAAACAATTCATACTTGTGCACTAGAATATTGATTTTGGATTCTTTAACTTGATTAGTACCCTCATGGGTAACTTCTAATCTATCCCAAATTTCTTTTACGGAAATACATGTAGAAATTCTATTGAACTCATTAGTATCTAGAGCACAATATAAAACATTCATGGCTTTTGCATTGAGCTGAGCCATTTTCCTATCGTTCTCATTCCAATCCCTTTCGGGTTTAGGAACTATTGAACCATCTACCAAGTGTGTGGGTGTGCTTGGTCCATTAGTGATTACACTCCAAAGTTCATAATCTAAAGCTTGAATAAAAATTTTCATTCTAGCTTTCCAATAAGAATAATTTGAACCATTAAACAAAGGAGGTCTATTAGTAGAATGACCTTCAGCAAATGAAGATCCAGCTTGAGCTGCCATTTGGATCTTTAACTCTTGATCGTGTGATCAAATAAACAATGAGCACAAGCTCTGATACCAATTGTTGGCCCAGATGGCAACCCAAGAGGGGGGGTGAATTGGGTTCTTAAAAATTTAACCTTTTAAAAACTATGTGCTTTGGAATATATAAGATTGAGTGCAGGATAAATATTAAGCACAAATAAAGAGATAGAGAGAGAGTCAAAACACGGCAAAACAAGGATTTTATAGTGGTTCGGTGTATCCAACACCTACGTCCACTCCAAGTATCTCTTGGGTCCACACTATAATCTACTTGATTACAGCCGAGTTATTTTACAAGCTCACAACTCAAAACTTGTTGTTTCCCCCGGGATCACAACGAACCCAGCTGGTTTTCCGGGCTCACCAGCACAAAACCCAAACCCAAGCTAATCTAGCTTGTTCCTGAGGTAAACAACCTCAACTAATTCAATCCCCTGATTGAATTAGTAAACACCAAATTAATTTAAGGTTTACAACAATGCAAAGCTCCTTAAATGAGCAAATAAGCAGTATAAGTAAACAAAGATTTAGAAAAGCCTGTTTGAAGCAAATTTGATGTGAGCTTTTCTTCTTTTCTTCTTTTCCTCTTCTCCTTGAAATGTTGAATCAGGCCTCAGCTCAGATTCTTCACAAAGATTGCAGTTGAGAAGTTGGGAAAATCAGGGCTTTTGCTCTCTTTTTCTTCACTTGGAAAATCCTTCGATTTTGAACTTGAATCACTTGGATTTCTCTTGAATCTCTCTTCAGAAGATAGACATGGATTTGGAGATTTCTCTTTGAAAATTTCTCTCCCTTTTTTTTTTTCTTTTTTATTTTTCTATATTTTAACCGAACGATTTCCCCCTTTTTATAGAACTCTCAATCAGTTTTTAGTGGGAAATATAGCTGCTGGAGATGTTTGGATTCTTCTGCACATAAAGAAAATAGCGTTAGAGGTTAGGTGAAAAGAAATCTTACGTTGAAGTACATTCTGACAGATAAAAAATCTGTTCCTGACAGGTTGGAGTCGGCTCCAACTTTTCAGGTGTCGGCTCCAAGTCGGGTATTCAAAAATAGTAAAGAAAAAGTTATTGGGGAGTTGGCTCCAAAAAAGGTAAGTGTCGGCTCGTCACTTTCGGAGTCAGCTCCGAAAAACTGTAAGTGTCGGCTCCAGAATGGTCCATAAAATACGCTCTCTGTTCTCAGGTTAGAGTCGGCTCCAGAAACTCAAGTGTCGGCTCCCAAATCTTGGGTGTTGGCTCGAATTCTAGGTGTCGGCTCCAGAAACTGAAAAGAATGCACTTCTCTGTATCTCAGGTTGGAGTCGCTCCGAAACCTTGGGTGTCGACTCCGGACCATGCCAAAATCCAAAAACTTTCTGATACACCTTGGGGTCGGCTCCTTACCATTTGGGTATCGATTCCAAGCTCTGAACTTGAAAATTTCTTTTTAAAACATTGATTCAAAACATGTTTCTTTGTCCTTTTGATTGATCAAACATTTTAAATCCCTGAAACACTTGTTAAATCAATTAGAAACCAAATGAATACTCATGTCTTTTATTAGTCATCAAAATCAATAATTGGGTCAACAATCTCCCCCTTTTTGATGATTATAAAAACATGAGTATATGCATGAGTAACAATAAGATTTTCACTTCAAATTTCTCAAATGTATTCCTCACAGGTAAGCTCCCCCTGAATGAGGTAGTTCTCCCTATGATACTCAATTTAACAATGTTCTTCCTTTTACAGTAAACTTTAATGTTTGATACCAATTAAACAATTATATCTATTGTAACATCTATCATCCTTTCAATGCATATATAGAATTGAAAATACAATTGCTTCTCCTTATGTGCAATTAATTAGATACCAGTAAATTAAGCTTACTTGATCCAATGCATATACAAAAGCTAAATACTTCTCGTTTTATACTCCCCCTTTTTTTTTTACTTTCAATGCATATACTATTATCAAATACTTTTACTTCTCTCCCTTTTTTGTAATCAACAAAAAGGTCAAAAAGTTTCAAGTGAAATGACAAAATTGATAGTTACTTCAAAGATCAAATGACATTCATTAAGTATCAAATAAGTTCATTACATCAAGAAGTCGAACATTACATTATTTTGCAAAAAGAAACTTCATTGCATTAAAACTTCAAACTAAACTTCATTACATCAGAACTGTAAATCAACATCAATTGGACTAAACATTAGCTTTTAATAACATCAAATAAACTTCATTACAAGATAATCAAAAATTAGTTCTAATGCATCTTTGCAGTTCTTCTACTATTCTTGCCATTCCTTCACTCTGAGTCTTGACAAAAGCCTTCAGTCTTTCATCAACAAATGTACATGCAGATGCAATCTTATCCTGAAGCTCAGCATTACATTTGGAATAAGTCTCTGAGTCTCCACCAATGTCTTTAAGTTTATCAAAAATGTTCTTGAGATCATTCTTTAAGGATTCAACGGAGGCTCTAAGTGTAGATTCAATTATTCTAACTCTTTCATCCAAAGAATAGAGAGTCTCTCTCAAGTTCATGAACTGGCTATCTAACCCAGATTTCATCTCCTTGTGAATAGCAAAAATACCTCTAAGCTGTTCTAACTGAGTATCTAAAAAACCAACAGATGACTGATCAAAAGCAGAAGGAACTGGTGGAGCTGGAGGTACATCCTGACTGGGCTCAGGTGAGCTGTCTCATAGAAGGTCCTGCCTCAGAAGGGCCAGGCACATTAGTCTCAGCAACCCTATCGCCAGTATGACCTTTCTCTCCCTTTACCATCTACTTTTATAAATCCCATCCTGTGCAAGTGGCTAAGATGTAGTAGTCAGTGTGCCTTAGGTTCTTCAAAGGCTCATTTTCAGAAATAGCTACTCCTTGACTCCTAAAAACCAAGGTTAGGATCATTCCATAAGGTAGTGAAGATCTCTTCTTACCTCCAGCCTCAACCATATACCATATCATCATCCCAGCAAGATTTATAGGTTGACCCATCAAGGTACTGTCCATAACAACAATTTCTCACTCTGAGACATACTCAAAACGACCAGTTTGGGAAATAGAATCATACTGCAGAAGTTATGTAACAGCCTAAGCTCAAGTGGCAATTGGTTTGCCCTAACCTCTTCAAATTCAGTTATTCTCTTTCTAACATCCTTGACAAAGCAGCTGATCTCTCACTATGAATATTTGCAACAAATCCAGTTACAGGAATACTTAACAATTTTCTAAAATTTGGAAAGTAAGATGAATTCTCTTTCCTCTAACAGAACTACAATCCCACCGTCTCCTCTAGCTAAATTCAGATAAAATTCTTTAACAAGTGCTGGATAAGTGGGTACATCCAAAGAGCAGACTTTATCCCACCGAGTTCTTTAATTTGTCTTCCAATGTCAAACCCTTCGGCATCAAAGAAATCAAAATCAACTTTTCTACCCATGGTAATAACTCGCCCAGCTAGAGTATCTACCTGTGGAGATGAGGGCCAGGATTATCTGATGGTGTAGAAGAAGAATCATCACTGGAGTGGGTTCTCGGATGGGACATCTCGCCGTACGCTTCCTCGTAGCAATGGGAGCATCAAAGACGATCCCTATGCTTAGGTGCCATAGAATCTTAGGGAATGATTGATTTGGGGAGTATTTGGCTTTGGAAGGTTTTGAGAAGTTTGGAAAAGATTTGGAAAGGGATTGGAGAAGATAGAAATCGCGAAGGTGTCGATTCTGCCCTAATAAAGTCAATTTGGGACCACCAGGTGTCGACTCTCGCAAAGTCGGGTGTCGACTCCAAGTCGCTAACACAGTTAGCGCCCGAACTGGAGTCGGCTCCACTTAAGCGGTGTCGGCTCCAAGGTCAAGGACCGAGAGCGACACAGAAGAGGTGTCGACTCCTCAAATTGAGGTGTCGACTCCACTGACAGTTTCAGAAAAATAAATGAGTTTCAAATAGCCAAAACTTGTCAAAATAAAATCAATAATTTTTGAAAAAATCTTTGGAATGTGGAGAATCAGATTGCTCAAATGACTAGATAAATTTCCTTAAAATTACGAAAGGAATCTCAAGAAATTGATAGAAGTCTAGATAGTCATTCCTTAAGGGTTTCAAAATCATTCCAAAGGATCACAAATTCCTAATTCACCTCTAAGATAACAAAATCTCTCTTCACTCAAGGGTTTTGTAATATGTCAGCTAATAGTTCTTCAGTATTAACATAATCAAGGAAATTTCATTGTTAGCTACATGTTCTCTTATAAAATGATATCTAATTTCAATGTGTTTAGTTCTTGAATGTTGGATTGAATTCTTAGTTAAATTTATTGCACTTGTATTATCACATCTAATAGGAGTTTTATCGAGTGTTATGTCATAATCTTCAAGTTGTCGCTTAATCCAAAGGATTTGAGCACAGCAACTTCCAGCTGCAACATATTCTGCTTCAGCAGTGGATAATGCAACCGAATTTTGCTTTTTGCTAAACCAAGAGATTAAGTTACTTCCTAAGAATTAATATGCACCACTTGTACTTTTTCTATCTA
>UESW01002118.1:0-18779 GCA_900491605.1 Calamus simplicifolius | reverse complement strand
ATCACTTATACGAATTAGTCCTATCAGAAAGAATATGTAAAGAAATAAATCCACCTAGAAAGGAAGAAGTAAATGACCAATTTGACATGAATTCTTTCTCATGTCCATGCTAATATGCCATTAGAATGTCTTGCTTCAATCTGGGATGAGTTGATGCAATAAGCAAGAGATCTTCAAAACAAGAGGTAACAACTATATCAAAAAAAGAAGAAGGTAAAAGTAGATTGTTCTTGGCAGAATTAACAGAAGCAACACAAGCACAATCTCTAGGCAAGTAGTATGTCCCACAAGGGCTGAGATCAAGAGTAACTACCAGCCATGATTCTTAATCACCCAGAACACTGCAAGTTCATAAACAGCTTTTAGAGCTTGTAGAATTAATGAAAAGAAGACTGCAAGGCTACCATTCTTTCACAATGCTCGGATCAAAGGAAATGACTAAGCAAGCATTTATCATGTCAAAAGTAATCGAAGTAAGCCAACATCCATCACCTAATACACAGCAAGCAGATGCTTTATGCTACCCATTGCAACTCTCATGACGCACCGCATACAAACTACATCAAACTATCAACCGAGCACAAGAATACAAAAGCCAGCAAAAATGAAACAAAGTGGCTTCATCAAAAGCGTACCCACCCGCTCTCACTCCTTCCCATCTTCCCCCTGCCGGCCAGTATTTCTTCAACTGAAAAGAAATAAATCGGCAGAAGAATCGATTCCTTTTAGCATTTCAAGATCAGTCCTTTATTCCTGCAAGCCCATTAAAAAATAAAATAGAATCAGAATGGAGACAATCCAGATCACCATCTCCAAGATCTGGCATCATTGAATCCTTAAGAAGAATAATTTTTTTTAAAAAAAAGAGGGGTGGACGACATAATCGAAGGCACACCTACGTCTGCTTGGAGAAAGAAGAAGAGGAAGAGGAGGAGGAGGAGGAGGAGGAAGAGGAGGGGACGCGCTTGTTGCGGAACATCATGTACCCGAGCGGGAGAACCACTCCGATCATCATGATCGCCGCCCCGATCAGATATCTCAGCGGCCCTGGCGGCTCCACCTCCATCGATCTCATCATCTGGAATAACCCCACAACGCCAAACCCTAGTCGTCAATTTCATTCCATGGATCGCGCTATAAAAATCCCTAATATGAGAATTCGAGGAGTGATAGGCTTACCGGCACACTCGTTTCAAGGGAAATGGCGAACGAGATAGACGGGCAGGAAGCAGGCGGTCAGCGAGCGGAGACGGTAGACGGAGGAATGGGGCTGGTGGTGATCGATTCGAGATCGGGTCACCCACGGCCACATGGACAAGGTCGAGGTATGGAGCAGCGAGCCTGGTCCGGTTCATGGCCTGAACCGACGGCGGTCTTGTGTCCGGTCTAACAGCGGACCGATGATAATTTCCCTGTTTCCGCGGATTCTCGGACCCAAATCCCAAAAACCTGAACACCGGTACGTTTCTTGGTTGAAAAAGTATCTGAAAGTCCTGATATGATGGGACAGAATAGTAGAGAGATAATATTACTTTTTTAATCGTACATCCATTAAAATCGTTCAGTCTTTCACTATTGGTGTGCAGACAAAAATGTCCTTTCCCTCCAACCTACTTCAACCCGCTATCTTATCGGAAGAGAGGAATGGATCATCGGAGTGAGGATACCAAAGACGTCGAGGGCATCGACGGCGTCTTCGGCATGGGAATCCTCCGAGCGAGCACCCTCTCCTTCTTCGTGTGGACCACCGGGTTCGCGTTGATCAGCCCTAACATCATCTCTTCCCTGCCAACTTCCCTTCCCCCTCCCTCTCTTGCTCGCTTCTTCCACCATAGTCAAAGCTTACCCTAGTTCAAAACCCACGACACCCTAGTTCAAAACCCACGACACCCTAGTTCAAACCTTAAGACAAAGCATCAGTTCAAAACCTACGACACCTAGTTCAAAACCCACGATACCATAGTTCAAAACCTTAAGATAAAGCATCAGTTCAAAACACACGACACCCTAGTTCAAAACCCACGACACCCTAGTTCATAACCCACAACACCCTAGTTCAAAACCTTAAGACAAAGCATCAGTTCAAAACCCACGACACCCTAATTCAAAACCTTAAGACAAAGCATCAGTTCAAAACCCACACACCCTAGTTGGAAACCCACGACACCCTAGTTCAAAACCCACGACACCCTAGTTCAAAACCTTAAGACAAAGCATCAGTTCAAAACCCACGACACCAATAAAAATATATGTGGTGTGTGAGGCATATTATATTCAAAAAAAATATCTCAAAATAAAAATAAGTCAAGAATCAGGCCTAGAGAAGGTTTACACCATTGCCCTAAAGGAGAACTGGTCCCCCTTCTCGTGCGAAGAAAATAGAACCTCAACTCTCCTCCAAGGTACAACCCGGAAGCCAGATTCCTACATCCGTCGGTGGCACGATCTCAACGGACGCGATTAGCGATCTCCAACACAATTTTCAAAGAAACAAAAAACAATGAAATATAGAATTGTTGTTGTTCTCTCAAAATTTTTATCCTTTGAAACCTATTTATAGATTTTTTTTTAAAAAAAACAAAACGGTCAAACGTTTTTTTTTAATGGCTAGACGTTTGGAATTTTAAAACGGCTGAACGGCTGGTTTTTATTTTATTTTATTTTATTTTTTAAAACCCATGACACCCTATTTCAAAACCCACGACACCTTAGTTCAAACATTAAGACAAAGCATCACTTCAAAACCCACGACACCCTAGTTAGAAATCCATGACACCCTAGTTCAAAACCCATGATACCCTAGTTCATAACCAGACACCCTAGTTCAAAACCTTAAGACAAAGCATCAGATCAAAACCCACGACACCATAGTTCAAAACCCACGACACCCTAGTTCAAACCTTAAGACAAAGCATCAGTTCAAAACACACGACACCCTAGTTCAAAACCCACGATACCCTATTTCAAAACCCACGACACCCTAGTTCAAAACCTTAAGACAAAGCATCAGTTCAAAACCCATGACACCCTAGTTAGAAACCCACGACACCCTAGTTCAAAACCCATGACACCTAGTTAGAAACCCACGACACCCTAGTTCAAAACCCACGACACCCTAGTTCATAACCCACGACACCCTATTTCAAAACCCACGGCACCCTAGTTCAAAACCTTAAGACAAAGCATCAGTTCAAAACCCACGACACCCTAGTTAGAAACCCACGACACTCTAGTTCAAAACCCACAACACCCTAGTTCATAACCCACGACACCCTAGTTCAAAACCTTAAGACAAAGCATCAGTTCAAAACCCACGACACCCTAGTTCAAAACCCACAACACCCTATTTCAAAACACACGACACCTTAGTTCAAAACCTTAAGACAAAGCATCAGTTCAAAACCCACGACACCCTAGTTCAAAACCCACGACACCCTATTTCATAACCCACGACACCCTAGTTCGAAATCCATGACACCCTAGTTCATAACCCACGACACCCTAGTTCAAAACCTTAAGACAAAGCATTAGTTCAAAACCCACGACACCTTAGTTCAAAACCCACGACACCCTAGTTCAAAACCTTAAGACAAAGCATCAGTTCAAAACCCACGACACCCTAGTTGGAAACCCACGACACCCTAGTTCAAAACCTTAAAACAAAGCATCTGTTCAAAACCCACGACACCCTAGTTCAAAACCCACGACACCCTATTTCAAAACCCATGACACCCTAGTTCAAAACCTTAAGACAAAGCATCGGTTCAAAACCCACGACACCCTAGTTAGAAACCCATGACACCCTAGTTCAAAACCCACGACACCCTAGTTCATAACCCATGACACCCTAGTTCAAAACCTTAAGACAAAGCATCAGTTCAAAACCCACGATACCCTAGTTCAAAACCACGACACCCTAGTTCAAAACCTAAAGATAAAGCATCAGTTCAAAACCCACGACACCCTAGTTGGAAACCCACGACACCCTAGTTCATAACCCACGACACCCTAGTTCAAAACCTTAAGACAAAGCATCAGTTCAAAACCCACGACACCCTAGTTCAAAACTTTAAGACAAAGCATCAGTTCAAAACCCACGACGCCCTAGTTCAAAAACCCACGACACCCTATTTCAAAACCCACGACATCCTAGTTCAAAACCCACGACACCCTAGTTCAAAACCTTAAGACAAAGCATCAGTTCAAAACCCACGACACCCTAGTTAGAACCCAAGACACCCTAGTTCAAAATCCACGACACCCTAGTTCAAAATTTTTGAAGAGAAATTGTTTCACCTCATATAGTAACCCTTTATCATTGGTTGCATTAGAATGTCATCCACATATATGGCCAAGAAATAAATTTTGCTCCCACTAACCTTCTGGTATATATATGATCTATGATGTTCTCTTCAAAACCAAAGGAAAAGATCACATCATGAAATTTTAAATACCACTGACATGAGGCTTGTTTCAATCCATATATAGATTTCTTAAGCTTGCAAACAAATGCTAACTATCACTAGAGGAAAATCCTTCAGACTGTTTCATGTAAACCTCTTCCTCTAGATATCCATTAAGGAATGCGATTTTCACATTCATTTGATGTAACTCAAAATCAAAATGAGCTACCAATGCCATAATTATTCGGAGAGAATCTTTCTTGGATACAGGAGAAAATGTCTCCGTGTAGTTGATTTCTTCCCTCTGATTGAACCCTTTGGCAACGAGTCTTGCTTTATATCTTTCAATGTTGCCTTGTGAGTCTTTCTTTATTTTAAAGACCCATTTACATCCAATGGCTTTTACACCATCAGGCAACTCAATAAGATCCCAAACTCGATTAGATGCCATAGATTCCATCTCATCCTTCATGGCATTGTACCACAAGTTTGATTCCTTAGAACTCAAGGCTTATGAAAACGTTTCAGGATCATTTTCGGCTCCAATGTTATAGTCAGATTCCTGTAGATACACAATGTAATCACTAGGAATTGTTGATTTCTTTATTCTAGTTGATCTTCTTAATGTTATGTCAATGACCTCTGAGGAGTATCTTGCACAACTGATTGTTGTTGTTGAACAACATGATCTTCTAGATTATCATCAGCTTGTAAAATTTTAATGACTGGTTGTTGAGCACTTATTTGAGTTCGAGGAGTGCTATAAATAACAACCAATCCATCACTTGAAGTGGAAGCTGGAATATCTGAATGATCTTTCTTAGAAGAAGCCAAATACTGAGATTGATCACTCACACTGATCAAGTCATTCTCAAGAAATTTTGCATTTCTTGATTCCACAATCCTAGTGCTGTGAGATGGACAATAAAATCTATAACCCTTGGACTTCTCAGCATATCCAATAAAATATCCACTAATAGTCCTTGGTCTAGTTTCTTTCTTGTGGATTATAAACTCTTACTTCAAATGGGCATCCCCAAACAGTATATGTTGCAAACTTGGTTTCCAACCTTTAAATAACTCAAACGGCATTTTGGAAACAGCCTTGGTTGGAACCCAGTTTAATATATACGTAGTTGTTTTAGAGCTTCAGTCCACAAGGATTTAGATAGGTTGGAGCTGGCAATCATGCTCCTTACCATGTCCAATAATGTTCGGTTTCTCCTTTCAGCTACACCGTTTTGGTCAGAAGACCCCGGCATAGTGTATTGTGCAATAATTTCATTTTCTTCAAGAAATCGAGCAAATGGACCAGGTGCTTGTCCATTCTCAGTGTATCTACCATAATATTCTCCACATCTATCTGACCTCACGATCTTAATTTGCTTGCCGCATTGTTTCTCTACTTCTGCCTCGAATACCTTAAAGGCATCTAATGCTTCATTCTTATTATGAAGCAGGTAGAGATACATATATCATGAATAGTCATCAATAAATGAGATGAAGTATCTCTGACCATCCATATCTAGACTACATATATGTATGTATGATCTCCAGTATTTTTGAACTTCTCTTGGCATCTTTCTTGTACTTGTTGATTTGCTTTCCTTTTATGCAATCCACACAAGTGCCAAAATTAGTAAAATCAAGAGTATCAAGTACTCCATCTTTTACTAATCTTTTAATTCTCTCAATGGAGATGTAACCTAATCTCCGATGCCACAAAATAGAGGAATTCTCATTCATAACACATCTTTTCATACCAGTTTGGGTGTGCATCACATTATAGGAGGTATTGTTTTTCAAATTAATTTGAAAAAGATTGTCGGACAATGTACCATTCCTAATAAGCTTAGATTTATAAAATAAATCAACAGAGCTTTTATTAAAATTAAGGAATATCCTGCTGGTATAAGCCTTGACACTGAAATCAAATTTCTAGATAAACTTAGAATATAAAATGTCTTTTCCAAATCCAAAACAAAACCAGAATCTAAAATAAGTTTGTACGTCCCAATCGCTTCCACATGTGAACCCATCTTGTTTCCTAAATAAATGCTTTGTTCACTTCCCAATGGTTTCCTTTGATTTAAAAACCCTGCAAGGTATTTGAAACATGGATTGTAAAACTAGAATCAATCCACCATGTGTTATGACATATAACCAAATTGGATTCATAACATACGAATAAGGTTAGAGTACCTTTCTTGTCAAGCCAAGCCTTAAATTTGAGGCAATCCTTCTTTATATGCCCTTTTTTCTTGCAAAAGAAGCACTTGGACTCCTTCTTGTCCTCTGTATGGATGGATACTTTACCCTTTCCTTTGCGTTTGGCTTTATAAGCTTTAGCCTTTCTCTGAGTGGCTAAATGTACATTTTCTTCCATTTCCAAATTTAGCCTCCCTTCCTCTTGAACACACATGGTCAGATGTTCATTAATTGACCATTTATCCTTATGTGTGTTGTAAGATATTTTGAAAGGACTATACTGCTATGGGAGTGAATTCAAAATAAAGTGCACTAAGAAAGATTCTGACATCTCAACCTCTAGGGATTTCAACTGAGCCGCAATATCCCTCATCTTCATGATGTGCTCATGCACACCTCCAACAGTAGTGAGCTTCATTGATGACAATTTGCCATCAGGGTGCTAGCCAGTGCCTTATCTGAAGACTCAAATTGTGCATCAATAGCCTTCAGAAGTTCCTTGACATTTTTACACTCAGGAATTGAACCACGTATACTAGCAGAAATCTTAGTACGTATGAACATCATACTAAGACGATTGGATCGCTCCCATTATTCATACGCAGCAATCTTAGCTTGAGTGCTAGTAGATATAACCGAATGTGGTTCATCCTTCATGATAACATAGTCAATATCCATGCACCCTAATTGAAGAAGAATTCTCTCCTTCCATAATTTATAATTATCACCACTTAAATCAGGAACATTGCATTTCATATCAGAAATATTAACAGGCAAAATAGCTGCATAAAAATAAATTTCATGTTCATGTAACTGAATTTGAGGCATATAACTTAATGTCATGTCTTACCAATGTAAACATGCAATACATGAAACAATAACATATAATAACTACATGTGGGCTAAGTTATTATACTTAAATAGACTCATTAACTTAATGATGTGACTAACAAATTATATTCCTTTCTTAATTCCTATGGGTAATTAAGAAAATAATTTGTTATCCCATCCTAATTAATTATATCAGTGTAATAAAAATTCTTGTGGGATAAGATTCATTGCATTAATACAATTAATTATAATTAATGTCATCTAACCTTATATGATCTTTGCAACTCAATATATAATTTTGATTAATTAAAGATGCTGTGGCTACTCCTCAATTAATCAAAATCATATTGATCACATGACATTTGAACTCCATTATATGCATATAGATTAACCCAATTTAGCATGATTATTAGGTAGTGATCTTAATTAACATAACATTTCCAAATCAATATCTGAATTAATCAAATTGGCCAGCCCAGTGGAAGAGAGGTGGGGGTCCCCCGTTGCTTTCCTTAGGTCAGTCAACGAAACCAATTAAGTAACCACAATCTTTTCACTTTTCTAGACACCAATTGACCAATCAAACCTTGAAAGGATCTGCACTGTGATTTTTTACACTACCACCAAATATAATTTTATTCATGCATAAAATAAATCTAATATGCAAAATAGGAGATAGCATATCAATGATCTATTTAATGAATTTTCAAAATTATCATCTTAAGAAAAATTTTTGTTAATCAAAACACGTCCGGCCATAGCTCATTATTCCCTTGGGCCAGTCTATGCAAAACACCGTAGGCATAGAGACTCAGGAGGCATATTTTAATACAAAAATTTTAAACTTAAGAAACAAATGATAAAACCAATCATATCACATGATATAATATTAAACAGATAATAGCATGCATTTAAAATTTAACCAATCCAATCTAATTTTAAATCCCGTAAGAAAATCGAAAGACCCATAGGTGAGAAAATCGAAAAACGCATAGAACAGGCCATGTTGTCTCTCTTTAACAGGTCACCGCATGTGGTCACGGAAACCACATTTTCTCTCTTTAACAGGTCACCGCATGTGGTTACGGAAGCCATGTTTTTCTCTCTTTAACAGAAGAGGCCACGTTTCCGCTGCTTCACGTTTCCGCTCCGCTCAAAGGTTAGGAAGAAAATCTGAACAACAGAGGAAAAACGGCCACGATTTGAACAGATCTCCACAAGCCTTTTTTTTTAATGCCTAAGAGAAACCCAAAAAATTTCGTGATGCGAGAAAATCAAAACGCATGGAATTCTCTCCTTTAACGTAAACAGAATTCACCGCATGACCCATACGTTTCCGTGAATAGGACACCATGTTTTTTAATATCGTGTTTGTTGCTGCCAAATCACTTTTGATGAGCGCTGGGCGAGCTGGGTCTCTGCGGACCTTCGAGGATGTAGAGGGGTCACCGTCTCGAGATGTAGAAGGTCACCGTCTCCTTTCGAGGCCTGCAAGAAAAGTCCCAGACCGGTGATTCTGGTGGGGACCCTCCGACGCCAAGTTAAGACTTATAGAACAGTAAAATTTTTTGATGAGAAAGTAGAGATTGAGTTTCTTCCCCCCTCCTCTCGTTGGGGGATTGGGGTCTTTATATACCTGTTCGGGAGTCCCTCTTACCCTTCGCTAGTAACAGCCAAGTAATATCTTCCGTTCTTCGTAGGTGGGCGTCTAAACGTATGTCATAAGTATGCCTCTTAATTTTTTGGAAACCGTCCGTGACCTTAGTAATTGCCAGTTAGTAATATTGGTGACCGCCCATGATCCTGGTAAAGCCACGTGGAATTCCTTACAGCAAGCGGATGCTTGTCGGCCTCTGCTGCCAAGGCCGATGCCATTGCTAAGACCGACGCCGAGACCGAGACCGACGCCGAGCCCGAGACGGGCCATGGCCGACGCTGAGGTCGGGATGGGCCCTGGCCGACATGGATGTTGAGATGGACCATGGCCGACACCGAGGTTGGGATGGGCCCTGGCCGACATGGATGTCGAGATGGGCCGCAACCGACACGGAGTCGGGGTAAGCCATGTCAAGCCCAATTGCCAAGGAATTGGCTCGCGTGTTCTTTGACCTGATGGAGCTGCCGGCCTTGGAGGTGTCAGCCTTGGAGGTGCCAGTCTTGGAGCTGTCGGCCTTCGGGGCAGACGGTCTTCGAGGTGCCGGCCTTGGGGGTGCCGGTCTTGGCGGTGCCCCTTGGAGCTGTCGGCCTTCAGGGCCGACGGTCTTCGAGGTGCCGGCCTTAGAGGTGCCGGTCTTGGGCGGTGCCGGTCTTGGAGGTGCCGGCCTTGGAGGTGCCGGCCTTGGAGCTGTTGGCCTTCGGGGCCGACGGTCTTGGAGGTGCCGGCCTTAGAGGTGCCGGTCTTGGAGGTGCCGGTCTTGGCGGTGCCGGCCTTGGAGGTGCCAGCCTTGGAGGTGCCGGCCTTGGATGTGCCAGTCTTGGAGGTGCTGGCCTTGGAGGTGCCGGTCTTGAAGGTGCCGGCCTTGGAGGTGCCGATCTTAGAGCTGTCGGCCTTCGGGGCCAACGGTCTTCGAGGTGCCGGCCTTGGGGGTGCCGGTCTTGGAGGTGCCGGCCTTGGAGGGGCCGGTCTTAGAGGTGCCGATCTTGGAGGTGCCGGTCTTGGAGGTGCCGGCCTGGAGGTGCCGGTCTGGAGGTGCCGGCCTTGAAGGTGCTGGTCTTGGAGCTGTCGGCCTTCGGGCCGACGGTCTTCGAGGTGCCGGCCTTGGGGGTGCCGGTCTTAGAGGTGCCAGCCTTGGAGGTGCCGGTCTTGGAGGTACCGGTCTTGGAGGTGCCAGCCTTGGAGGTGCCGGCCTTGGAGGCTGGCGCTGGAGGCCGGAGCCAAAGGCCAGCGCTGGAGGCCGGAGCCAAAGGCCAGCGCTGGGGGCCGACGCTGGAGGCCGGAGCCAAAGGCCAGCGCTGAAGGCCGACGCTGGAGGCCGGAGACCAGCGCTGGGAGATAACGCTGGAGGCCGGAGCAAAGGCCAGCGCTGAAGGCCGACGCTGAAGGCCGAGCCAAAGGCCAGCGCTGGGGGACGACGCTAGAGGCCGGCGCTGGAGGCCGACGCTGGAGGCCGGAGCCAAAGGCCAGCGCTGGGGGCCGACGCTAGAGGCCGGTGCTGGAGGCCAGCTCTGGGTTCAGCTGTCACATCATTTTTGGAAATCATGCAAAAGATAATATCACCCAGAGAAATCGGCCTGCCGTATCAGATGCCCCCCCGCCCCTGAGATGGGTGAGCACATAATCACCCACGAAAGGGGTGTTAATATCCTCTGGGAGCCGATTTTCGCGCCATCATTCGCCTATTCAGTCTGTTTGAGATTATAGAGGATTTCCCTCGAGCAATGAGCCAAAAGGCGAGCGGCATCATTGTGGCAAGGCCAATGCTGTCTCTTTAGTTGCCAGTGCGGAATCGGTCTTTCATGCCAACGCGGAGCCGGTCTTTAGTGCCGACGCTGGGCGGCCGGTCTTTAGTGCCGATGCGAAGCCGATCTTTAGTACCGACGCGGAGCCGGTCTTTAGTGCCGATGCAGAGCCGGTCTTTTATGCCGACGCGGAGCCGGTCTTTAGTGCCGACGCTGGACGCCGGTCTTTATTGCCGACGCTGGGCGTCGGTCTTTAGTTGCCGGTGCGGAACCGGTCTTTAGTTGCCGGTGCGGAACCGGTCTTTGGTGCCGACGCGGGCGCCAGTCTTTAGTTGCCGGTGCGGAACCGGTCTTTGGTGCCGACGCTGGATGCCGGTCTTTATTGCCGATGCTGGGCGTCGGTCTTTAGTTGCCGGTGCGGAACCAATCTTTAGTGCCGATGCTGGGCGCCGGCCTTTAGTGCCGACGCGGAGCCGGTCTTTAGTGCCGACACTTGACACCGGTCTTTATTGCCGACGCTGGGCATCGGTCTTTAGTGCCGATGCGGAGCCGGTCTTTTATGCCGACGTGGAGCCGGTCTTTAGTGCCGACACGGAGCTGGTCTTTTATGCCGATGCGGAGGCCAGTCTTTAGTGCTGACGCTGGAGCCGGTCTTTAGTTGCCGGTGCGGAACCAGTCTTTGGTGCCGACGCGGGGCACCGGTCTTTAGTTTCCAGTGCGGAACCGTCTTTGGTGCCGACGTTGGACGCCGGTCTTTATTGCCGACACTGGGCGTCGTCTTTAGTTGCCGGTGCGGAACCGGTCTTTGGTGCCGACGCGGGGCACCGGTCTTTAGTTGCCAGTTTTTCTGTAACACATCCCGACATTAATGAAAAGAAACTTTTTTCTCAGTGTAGTATACTTAGCTTTTTCACAGCTGTTTGCCTTCACGGGTCTTTGTTGCCGACACGAAGTCGGTCTTCGGTGCCGACGCAGAGTCGGTCTTTGTTGCCGACGTGGAGTCGGTCTTTGGTACCGACGCGGAGTCGGTCTTTATTGCCGATGCGGAGTCGGTCTTTGGTGCCAACGCGGAGTCGGTTTTTGTTGCCGACGCGGAGTCGTCTTTGGTGCCGACGTGGAGTCGGTCTTTGTTGCCGACGTGGAGGCTGGTCTTGGTGCCGACGCGGAGGCCGGTCTTCTGTGCCGACATGGAGGTCGGTCTTGGTGCCGACGCGGAGGTCGGTCTTCTGTGCCGATTGGAGGTCGGTCTTAGTGCCGACGCGGAGGCCGGTCTTCTATGTCGACGTAGAGGTCGGTCTTGGTGCCGATGCGGAGGCTGGTCTTTGTGTCGACGTGGAGGTCGTCTTCGTGCCTGGTTGGCCAGGGCTTTTTGGTGCCGATGCGGAGGTCGTTCTTCTGTGTGCCGACATGGAGGTCAGTCTTCTGTGTGACGACGGGGAGGTCGGTCTTTGTTGAACAGAGCAACCATTGAGGAAGCGATGAAAAGACTTTGAAGAGCTATCTGTCAAGCTGGTTCAAATTAATGAAAGTAGCATATACTGATAATACCGGCGTAAGTTGTCGACGTTCCAAGTGTGTGGGAGCGATTTTCCATCTAGTTCTTCACTCTGTATGTCCCGTGGTGAAGAACTTCTTTGACGCGGTACAGTCCTTCCCATCTCGGTGCCAGCTTGCCTCCTTCCGTCGGCTTTATCACTTCAGCTCGTCTCATAACGAGGTATCCCGGGCATAATGTCTTGGGCCGTACTCGATCGTGTAGTATCTGGCCGCTCGTTGGAGGAAGGCCGCCATGCGAAGTTGTGCTTGGTCTTGCAACTCTTCCACTAAATCTAGATCAGCCCGCAGTTGATTTGGGTTGTTCTCTTCATGGTATAGCTCTGTCCGGGGACTGGGGACACCTATCTCACTGGAATGACTGCCTCGGTCCCAAAGACCAAGCTGAAAGGAGTTTCCCCTGTGGGGGCTCGTGGTGTGTGTGTATGCCCATAACACGCTGGGGAGCTCTTCTACCCAGCGCCCCTTGCAGCCATCTAGGCGGGCTCTAAGTTCTTGGAGGATAGTGCGCTTGGTCACCTCGGCTGTGCCATTGGTCTGGGGATGCCCCACAGAGGTGAACCGCTGATGAATGCCCAGGCCGCTGCAGAATTTTTGAAAGGCCGTGTTGTCAAACTGTCGGCCATTATCAGTGACAATAGTGTGTGGCAGTCCAAATCGGCACACAATCGACTTCCAGAAGAAGGATCTTACTTTGCTTTCCATGATTTTGGCGAGGGTCTCAACCTCAATCCATTTGGTAAAATGATCAACTGCTATCACCAGGAACTTTCGTTTTTTGACTACTCCATCTAATTCCTTTCCAAAGAAAGGAATTACGGGGTCTACTCCCTCCCGCTGTCTCTTTGAACTGCCGCCTGCCCCCCAGGAAATCATGGCTATGGTCCTCTCCGTAGGGGCATTGTCTGCACCGGCCTGGAGTGTAGAAGGCACCGCTGGGCTCGGAATAGGAGGGTTTCCCCTTCGGACAAACTTACCCAAGTGACCCTGCTGGACAAGCTCTTCAATGGCCCTCTTCAGGTGGCAGCAGTCTTTGGTGTCGTGACCATAATCTCGGTGATACCGACAGTAGAGCTCTTTATTGCGGGGAGTCCCCGACCTCAGGGGGAGCGGACGCTTGAAGTAAGGTTCTTCCTCAATTTTCAGCAAGATGTGGGATATCGAAGCCATGAGGGGAGTGAATTGCTCCTTAGGAACAAGCATCTGCGGTCGACGGTCTGGACGGTGAGGGGCTCAGTCTTCTGAGGTCACGCTCCGGCCTGCTCGGTGGGCATTGGTTTCTTGTTAGGATTCTTATCATCCTCCCTCCTGGAGGAATCTGCCTCGTCTGCATGGATGTACTTTGTGCACGGCTTAGAATTTCGGTATAAGAGCTCGGGGCTTCTTATCTAGAGAATAGGCAAACCTGGAAGGACGAAGTCCTCGTTTTAATGCCAAGGTGGCTATGGAATCATCTAGATTATATACCTCCAGCGCTGCATCCTTGAACCGTGACAAAGTCTTTTAGGGTCGCGTCTTCCTCTGCTGGATAGCAAATAGACTATCCGCCACTCATGGGATCTTTCGGCTCGCATTGAAGTGGGCCAGGAAAGCTCGCTCGAGATGATGGAATGAATTGATGCTGCATGGTGGCAGACGGGAGTACCACCACGTGCTGCCTTTCGGAGGGTGGCCGGAAAGGCGACACATAGAAGGGAGTCCGTCGCTCCCTGGACCCGCATAAAGACTTGTAGCTCTCCAGGTGGTCCAATGGGTCCGTCGTGCCGTCGTATGGATCCAGTTGTGGGAGATGGAAATGGGGCGGCACCGGTTCCTCCATGATCCACCGGGAAAGCGGGGGGCGATGGTCGTAGTTCGCTCCAAGTGGATTGGTGATCCGGCGGCTAAGCTCCTCCAACCGTCGGTGATACTCATCGAGCCATCGGGTAGTCTTCCGCTGGCGTCGTCTGTAGAAGAACCAGAAGATGAAGCTGGGGCAGGCCGCCGAGGTAAGGAACGCGCCCATCTGGATCCGTCTTGGCGCCAATAGGAGCAACAAATGACGGGAAGGGGACTGCCGTCGCCCTGAGGCCTCTCGGGGATGGGACTCAGGAGGCGAGCAATGGGAAAGGGATCGTCGCCGTTTTGAGGCTCCTCGGCGATGAGGTCCCGAAGGCGAGCGGGAGAGAGACCGTCATCGCTTTGAGGCATCTTGACGATGGTCTCCCGAAAGTAGTGATGGGAGGCCTCGAGCGGGTCCCGCCTGATGGGATAGAACTGTTCCCCGCACCCGTTCGCCGCGGAGGGAGCTGAGGTGCGGCTGCAAAGTAGCGTTCCTGCAATCCCCGTACCACCACCGCTAGGTTCTGAACTTGGTGAGATAGAACCTCCAGCCGGTCAGGCTGGTGAAGGGAGAAATAGTCTCCGAGGCATGCATATTTTTTAAAATTGATAACTATTATCATTGCGGAAATAAAAGATTACATATTAATCTATCTAATATGCATCAAGATCATATCTTTGCCTATATATTCAGGGTCGATTGATCTAAAATATGCATATAAAAACATCAAGATCATATCTTGATCTTCAAGATGACTAGTCATACTATTATCTTGAAGCCTGCCTTAAGATCTAGGTATCAAATCACTTACCTTAAGAACAGTAGGTAAATTCTTATGCTCTGCAGCTGTTCAATCGTCCCGGCCTCTAGAATCGTCCACGCAAAGCCCCGAATGACAGATTTCCAGGAGTGCTAGCTCACAGAAAAACAGCTTTGCTGATCTTGAATCCTCTCACTGAATCTTCCTCCAAGATCCACCAGCTTCCGCTAACACCAGAATCACCAGGATTTTCTATTCTAACATTTTAGAATTACAATCCATGAAAATTTAGAATTACAATCCATGACAAATCGTGTATTGTTGTTCTACTTTTTGTTCTATGTTCTCTGGTAAGGGAATGCCCTCTATTTATAGTCTCGATTTAGCCTTGATATTTAATTCTTATATTTAAGAATCCGTCGTTTGGCAAAAGCAAAGAGATGCCGAAGGCGCGGTGCTTGGTTTAATTCCGACATTCGGAGAAAACCAAGGAGTCGCGACGTTTGGTTTAGTTCCATTGTTCGGAGAAAACCAAGAGACGAGGAATAAATCCAACGTTCATAAATAAATGTCATGCATTAAATTCTATCTCATGAGATGAGATTTTAGCCATCTCATCATATGAGATCCATATTCGAGAGGTTTGGGTTCTGATCTGAATTTATTTGACTTAACCCACATAGATCATAGTCCAAGCCCAAATCAAATTGGCTAGTTCTGAATCTTTTAAATTCAAATCAAGTCTAATTTCAAATCAATATTTGAAATTGAACTTGTCCTTCTAATAGGCTTAAACCAAATTGAATCTTATTCAATTGTACTTAACCCAATTGAGAATAATTCAATCAATCAAATTGATTAATTAAATCATATACGATTCTCAATCGTTGATCAGCAAATAGATCATCCTAGAAAACTTCTATGCGTGTGACTCTCTAGGTTCGAACCTAAGCCGTAGCATAGAAACAACTTTCTATACTAATCGATGTGCCCATCTAGCAATGGAACCCGACGTCCGAATAGGTCGAAGAGTTGCCGAGCAAATCAAGAAACCCTAAGAAACAGTTACCGTATAATTCATCCTCTTGACCACAAATGCTAAGGATGGCTTAAGAGCCTGTCAACTCTAAATAGCAAATCCATAAAGTGATTTTAACTTTAGTGATCATGGACTTTCACATGAAGTGCCTTGGCCAAGGTCTTGCTAAATTGAAACACAAGCATTTCTCCTTTTAAGGGATAGGTCAAATTCCATCTTGATCCACAACTGACTACCACAAGTACTGACTGCACCCAGTAACATTCGTAGCTGGATTAGAAATCCAGATGCTCCAGCACCTAAGTACAATGAGTTGCTTGTAAGACCTGTTGTGATCTTCAGGTCTGAAGGATACTTATACCTATATCTTCTCGATTAACTCTTGACAGCAGAGTATCCGAAATGAGTCACGTTCGGTGAAATGTACTCCTACACTTTCACCTGTATGTCATACCAGTGTCTCTACACTCCTTGGTTAAGAGGATAACCAACAAATATGATATACAATGTCCTATAATTGATAGTACTATGGCCCTGTCATAGTATATCATTTGGTCGCGAACTCTTTAAGGACCTTCTAAGATAAATCCTTCTTTATCGTGAGAAGATCCTAAGGGCTTCAGTACTTCAGGAGTATTAAGAGATGTTCTTGTAATGAATAAATGCCAAATAACTTTTATTAATATATCAATTATATACAATTTACATCAGCACAATCATCGAATGATTGGCTTTAGGATACAATTTCCAACAAACTCCCACTTAGCATAAAGCCACTCATTACAGTATCTAATACCCATCTTCAACTTATAGTTGTCAAACTCCTTGATGCTGAGTTGCTTTAGTAAATGGGCACCTAGGTTTTCTTCCATCAATCTTCTGAAGATTTATGTCACCTCGGTCTACTATCTCTCGAATAAGATGAAACCGGCGCAGTATGTGCTTGGTGCGCTGATGTGCTCGTGGTTCCTTTGCTTGAGCTATGGCACCAGTGCTGTCACTTTATAACAAGACTGGTTCATCTATGGAAGGTGTCACTCCAAGCTCGGAGATGAACTTTCGCAGCCATACAGCTTCTTTCGCAGCATTTGATGCAGCGATGTACTCTGCCTCGCACACCGAATCTGCCACTATATGTTGCTTGGAACTTTTCCAGCAAACAGCTCCACCATTTAGGATAAACATGAAACCCGATACACTTTTGCTATCATCATGATCTGATTGAAAACTGGAATCAGTATATCCAACAAGTTTCAAATCAGACTCTCCATAGACTAACCACTGGTCCTTAGTATTTCTCAAATACTTAAGGATTGTCTTAACACTTGCCAGTATTTTTCTTCTGGATCAGATTGGTATCTACTCACTACTCTAGTAAGTATGCCACATCTGGTCTTGTACATATCGTGGTGTACATAATCGATCTACTGCCGAAAAGCATATGAAATTCGAACTCATACGTTCTCTTTCATTAGGAGTTATCAGACATCCTTCTTAGAAAGATGAATCCATGGCCTATCGGAAGATAGCCTTCTTGGAATTCTCCATGCTAAACCTCTTTAGCACTGTGTCAATGTTAGAGATTGGATAAACCTAGCATCCTCTTAAATCTATCTCTATAGATCTTCATCCCTAGGATGTATGATGCGTCTCCCAGATCTTTCAGGAAGAATTGTGATGATAACATGTCTTTATTCCTTTAATGCAGGATATCATTCCCGATTAAGATAATATCATCCACTATAATACAGAAATACAATAACAGAATCGTTAGCCCATTTATAAATGCAAGGTTCTTCTTTATTCTTAATAAAGCCATAAGTTTGATCACTTTATCAAATCGTATGTCCAACTCCTTGATGTTTGCTTAAGTCCATAAATAGACTTCTGTAGCCTGCACACTTCCGACTCGTCTTTAGATATAAACCTTCAGGCTGTATCATATACACCTGTTTTCTAATCACCATTTAGAAAAGCAGTTTTAACATCCATCTGCCAAATCTCATAATCGAAGTGCTGCTATAGCTAGCATAATCCGAATGAATTTCAACATGCCACAGGAGAAAAGATATTCATCATAGTCAATACCATAACGTTGACGATACCCCTTGGCAACCAGACGTGCTTTATAGGTCTCTACCATTCCATCAGCGCCTCTTTTCCTCCTTTGAAAAACCCATTTATACCTATGGATTTTATCCCTTCGGTGGTCAACTAAGTCCATATATTATTGTCCTTCATGGAATCAAGTTTGGATTACATGGCATCGAGCATTTATTAGAGTCAGTCCTTTGCATAGCATCCATATAGGTGATCGGATCCTCATTGTTCTCATCGAGTTAAACAGGATCATCGTTCTGGACAAGAAACCCAAGTATCTGTCCGGTTGATGTGGTACTCTACCAGATCGCCTTAATGGTGCATCTAAAATGGGTTTGAGTTTGATCTAATCAACTCAGATTCTAGGGGTTCACTGGTTTGTGTTGTTCCTTCTACTTGATGAACTTCCTCAAGTTCAACATTAGAGCTATTTGTTCCTTCACTAAGGAACTTCTTTTCAAGAAAAACTACTCTATTACTAATGAACAACTTTGTTCTTCAGTATTATAGAAGTATATCCTTTTGTTTCTTTCGGATAGCCGATGAAAAATATTTGTCAAATTTGGGTTCAAGTTTGTCTGATTTTGCACGTTTCACATAAGCCGGACACCCCCAGACTCTCAGATAGGTAATAACTGATTTATGTCCATACCACTGATGTGG
>UESW01002117.1:247247-280485 GCA_900491605.1 Calamus simplicifolius | reverse complement strand
TGTGAGGCTGAACCGTGTACATGTGTGCAGTCCAATTGAAGTCCCGGAATCCATTATATATGGGGGGACGGCTTGGATGTAAAGGAGAGGGAGGCTAATCATTCAGAAAGGGAAGAGAGGCGATTCTTGTGGAGAGGATCCAGGTGGGATTCTTGAGGGAGTTGTGTGCCTTCTTGGAGGAAGGTAGCTATAATCCAAGTGTGTTGGAATGAAAGCTTTTTCCCGTTCCATTGTAAGCCTTGAAGGTGTGTGCATGGAGGCTGAACCTTGGGGAAGAAAGCTGGGTGAGCGCAACCCAGCTAACTAGCAAGAAGATCTCTAAAAGAGCTGATCCTAGATCCAGAAATAGAGGTTCTTGGACGTGGCTCGAAGAGGATTGGAAGCACTGCTGGATGGAAGGCTGGCTAAGGCGGGCGCAGCCTTAGCGCCGCACACCTTTGGAAGACCACTTTAAGGAAGAAACTGGGAGATATCCGTTGTGAATTCTAGGGGTGTGACATCTAGTCTTAGGTGGCCCCCAAGCTCTGGGCACCTCTAGCCCTAGGCGGCCAACAAGCTCTGAGCGACCCCTAGCCCGGGGCGGCCTCCAATCTTGGGCGGCCCCCAAGCTCTGGGCGGCCTCCAGCTCTAGGCGGCCCCCAAGCTTTGGGCGGCCCCTAGCCCTGGGCGGCCCTCCAGTCTTGAGTGGCCCCCAAGCTCTAGGCGGCCCCCAGCCTTAGGCGGCCCCCAGCTCTGGATGGCCTTCTGTCTTGGGCGGCCCCCAAGCTTTGGGCGGTCCCCGAGCCCTAGGCGGCCCCCGATCCTCCTGAAAAATCCCTCATGGCTATACACCCAGAGTTCTTAAAACTACTTTCATATCAAGAGCACTTAACACGATAAACTGTCGTATCTAGACAATGCTCGAAAATCATCAAATATCATGACGCTTTAAATGACTTGAATAAGACAAGCGGTAGAAAGTCACCATTTATCGAAAGACTCAAATAAAGGAGACAATGATCACCTGATTTAGAGTCAGATAACTTTTCATAAATTCTGACATTCCCTTGGGAAGACTGAAACTCATCATGAAGATTCCTAGCTTCTGGAGCAAGTTCTTTAACACCTCTGGTGTTAGTCATCGAAGAACTGCCATATGGCGTATTTTCATTAGTGGCTAAGCTTTTTACTTATATACTAACTTTACTTGGAGAAGAAAGAAAATAAAAAAGAAAAATGACACAATGCCGACGACAAAAAAAAAAAAAAAAAAAGAGAGAATATTTTTAATACTCAATGGATATAAAAAGAGGGGGATTCATCGGAAAGGGGACTTTCTTTTTTCACTGGAGATCTCAAACCAAAGTCTAAGGCTGTATACTTGATCAACTATAATGTTTCAAAAAGGAACCCTATCAGTAGGGAGAATTGGGAGGTCTTTTGGTAATCAAGCATCAACAAGCGTTACATTGGATCCAAAGAAAAAAAAAAAAAAACCGAAGCCGCCGCCCCCTTTCTTTGTTTTTCCCTCCCTCGCCGCCTCTTCATTTTATGTTTCTAATTCAATGGATACCAAATAGGATAGCGTCGAACGTTTAACAGCCATTTAATTTTATGTTTAACTTATAAAAGATATTCATTTTGTTTTATTTAGTTCCCAAATAGAGCCAGACTTGATCAGCTTTGCTTATGGTTAATCTGATTTCTGTATACCATTCTCCTTAATTGAATATAAGTTAATTATTAAATGGACGATAGATTATAAAATTTTTCATCCAACTGAAATTTTTCGCGGGCCCCCCACCATTGCAAAGTTGGACGGGGTATACTATAGACGGCTGCCGTTGACCATACATACCGTAATGCCTTCTATATCACAACCTCTTTAGCTTATTGTTCCCCTGCATTTCCGAATAATTCTACCTCTAGCATGGCCGACCAAAACCCTAACCCGCCTCCATTATCTTCTTCTCCTCTGCCGGCTCCTACGGCGGCACACGATCAGAGTCCGGCAGCACAAGAATTAGAATGGCTGAAGGAGATGCAAGGCTGGCTCGTGGTCCTCGCCACCCTCATCGCCTCTGTAACATACAGCGCTGGGATAAACGTCCCTGGTGGCTTTTGGCAGGATGACAAAAACGGACACACTGATGGGAGTCCGGTTTTGGCTGACAAAAGTCAAACTCGATACATTATTTTCTTGTATTCGAACGCCAGCGCTTTTGTGGCGTCGATAGTCGCCATCGTGCTGCTCTTCAGAGCTACTTCCGTTCCCAGATGAGACTACCATTTCTGTTTCAATATCTTCTTGGAAGTCTGATCACTTTAGTCTGATCACTTTAGGCAACCCCGGTTTCTGATGGGTGATGACTCACCAGGTCGGGGTTGGGGACGGCGATGGTGAATTGAGGGCGTGCAAGGCAGCGGGTCTCGCGTGTGACAGGTGGTTGGAACGCGTGCGGAGAAAGGCGTGTAGTAAGGGTAACCTTTTAGACAGATAATAATTTGTAAATTGCTGGAACTTAGACATCAACTAAATGTTTCAAATATCACGGAATTCCTATAGAGTTTAGGGAGCTTGTGGGGATCTAACACCTCTGTGATTCAACAAGAACATCATCGTACTCAAAAGCTTCGGAATGTTTTTCTCGACTGTTGAGCCGCCTGGACCCATCTGATGTGCCTGGACCCAGTCATGCACGACCTGATGTTCCTGGATCTAGTCGGGCACCCACACAGCAGTATAGGCGTCGACGACGACGGGCTGGGGATTGATTGGGATGGGATTTGTATTACTTTTGCTTGTTACAAAGTCAATATTTTGTTATATGTAACATTCAAAGCAAATGAAATGAAATGAAAGTTTCAATTCCAAATTTTTTATCTTATTTACAAACATTTCATCCCTTGCCATTCCGTTTCATCCGTGCCATCCCGTGCCGGTACGTGCCGGGCCGCTTGTATTAACACCGCACAATTATCGCGCAAATCACATTGATTATATCTAAAATATAATGACATTTGTTATTGAAAAATATCAAAGGCCAATCAAAGGCGTGCCGTGCCAATGAAACGCTTGCCGGGCCAATATTACGCCTGGGCCATCAATTGCTGCCCCGTGTCGATCTGCGCACCAGATGGCCCGGGACCCATATCCTCCTCGACATTCCACTCAACCACAAAGCCCCGTGCCGGCCCGTGCCGGTGGCGTGCCAAATTTTAAGATTTTGAAATAACTCAATAAATCACTCATTTTAAAATTGTTGAAAATATAATTTGAGTACCCTCTTGTCTGCGCACCCGACGGCCCGGGCCATATCCTCGGACCCATTCCACACAACCAAATAGCCGCGTGCCGAATTATCCTCCGTTCGGTCTGACAGAGCCGAACAGAGGCAAACTGTTCGGCCCTGTGTCCGAACAAATTGCCTCTGTTCGGCCAGTGTGGCCGAACAGAGGCATTTGTTCGGCCACACAGGACCGAACAAGGTTTTTAGGCCTGTGTTCGGCCCTGTTGGCCGAACAAATTGCCTCTGTTCGGCCACACTGGGCCGAACAGAGGCAATTTGTTCGGCCACACAGGGCCGAACAGTTTGCCTCTGTTCGGCTCTGTCAGACCGAACGGAGGATAATTCGGCACGCGGCTATTTGGTTGTGTGGAATGGGTCCGAGGATATGGGGCCCGGGCCGTCGGGTGCGCAGACAAGAGGGTACTCAAATTATATTTTCAACAATTTTAAAATGAGTGATTTATTGAGTTATTTCAAAATCTTTAATAAAATTTGGCACGCCACCGGCACGGGCCGGCACGGGGCTTTGTGGTTGAGTGGAATGTCGAGGAGGATATGGGTCCCGGGCCATCTGGTGCGCAGATCGACACGGGGCAGCAATTGATGGCCCAGGCGTAATATTGGCCCGGCAAGCGTTTCATTGGCACGGCCCGGCACGGGATGGCACGAATGGAACGGGATGGCACGGGATGGAATGTTTGACATTGATCGAAGTGTATACAAACAATTTACACACATAAGAAGATAAAAAAAATGATATTCAAAACTTTCATTTCATTTCAATTGCATTGAATGTTACATAAACAAAATGTTGACTTTGTAACAACCAATGCACTCTACAACTCAACAGTCTCGCTAAGTATTACATCGGACGATATATTTTCTCTGAACTGTTGAATCCTAGATTCATAAGAATTGGCCCATCCGGAAGCACAAGGTAAATGGTATTTTAACCAGTTGGTTGCTATTGGCGGTACTGGATGACCCGGCAACAAGAAAACCTACACAGAGTAATCAAGTTTAAAAAATCGTCAAGAATAACAGCAATGTCTTAAATTTAATACCTCAACAAAGAGTAATATATTTAATACCTCAACAAAATGGTTGCTATTAACGAAGGCCACTGCAATGTCTTTACGGGATACAAGAGGAAGAGGCACTGATCTGAGCGGTAAGAAAGTCAGACATTGTTGCAAGGAGAGGTGGTACACGACAACATTGTAGCATGATGCTATAAGATGCCCCATATCTGGCATGGTCATCCACCGGTCATATGGCGGACAATCCTCAAAATATGATAATGCATGAGCGATCTCGTCAACCCTCCCCTCGACAGCATACAATGCGCGATAGTGCTCTATATGACAGTTCAACTCATGTAATAAATCCCTCCTGACACGTGGCCAATCTTCCTCTCCGAAGCCAAGTAAGTCAGCAATTGCTCGAAATCCACAGTTGCCATCAGCTTTGACATCCTTGATGTGCTGGATGAATGCCCTCAACCCGTCTGGAAGTTGATTTATATAGATCATTGGCTTATGTGACCGGATTCGTTGACGAATAACCTACAAATTGTAATGAATGATATGAATTATATAAAATATAACGATAAGCTATATTAAAGAAAAGCTTCGTACCTTCTTCTTTGGCTGCCCCTTCGGCATCTGCATCCTTGGGATCCCTAAAATATTTTGCTGCGAACCAGGTGAATAACTATCCTGTCCAGATAGAACCAACTCAAATGCGGAAGGGTCACGGCGAGTAGAAGTATCAACCTCCAATGAAGCCCGCCCACGTATACCGATCTTCCTTTTCGCAGGTTCTTCAAGAGATGTACTATCAGGACTTGCAATCTCTCTTAATTTCTTTAACATTTGCAATTGAGATGCCCCATCTAACTGCTCGAATTTCTCGGCAATTATATTCAACTCTGGTTTACAGGTCAACTTCACACTTTGCACATTTTTAGCAGGCTGCATATCAAGTTTCGTCCAATGAGGATCTATGCAGTCGAGGGGAATAGGCTGACCTTTCATCCTATACCGCAAAATCTCATGAGCACATGGTAAGCCATGTGTGCGTCGAATAGCACACCCACAAGCTGATTCATGAATCTCAGCTGAATTGGCCCGATTCGATTGGGCAAGGATATGATTTAATGCACATATAGATATGAATCCTCGCAGTTCTTTGAATTCAGCAGGCTTAAAGTTGTGTTGCACGACCGTCAAACTCTTCTCGAATGAGGCTTTAATGTCGCTGTGCTGTAGCTCAATCAAACTATTTATTTTTGTCCAAGAAGACTCGAAAGTACCTTGGCTTGAACCAAGCTGTCTTTTAAGCCTTGCATGTGCACTTTCAGCCCTAGTAAAGTAAGAAAATTAGATCAAAGTTATATATCAAAGATAAAAATATAATATATGAATTGCTAAGGAAATCTTTTTCTTGTAATACCTATTTGTTGTCACATTCCCGTAGTGCCTATAATTGTCCGTCCATGCTGAGACAAATCTTTCCCTGTATTTGCTCAACCAGGTATCTGATACATATCGCAAGGCATCTGGATACGAACTGAAATCTCTCTGAAGTGCACTCCAACGAACATTATAGTCATCTTCTGTGGCTGACAGGACCAGTATATTCCAACTCATTATAAACATATCCCATTTCTCCTTTGTTTCAAATAATCTTTTGCATTGAGCCAGAACATTCCTACTAATATGCCATCTACATAACATATGTGAAGATGTAGGAAATACCCTCTTAATTGCATTCAATAGAGCCAAATCTCTATCTGTGATTATCACCTCAGGCAAAACATCAGCATCCATGACACTGCGCAATCTATCTAATGCCCATGTATAGTTATTTTCCCGCTCAGAGTCCATGTATGCAAAAGCAACAGAAAATGTGAGATTAGTTGATGTCACCCCCACAATCTCTAACAAAGGAAGACGATATCTATTCGTCTTGTATGTGCAATCCATAATCAATACACGAGGAAATGCACGTAACAAATCTATACATCCAGGGTGTGCCCAAAACAAGTCACGCACCACGTCAGTACTACCGCAACTCCTATGCCACTCAATATATTTAGCATCGGCTAATTGACCAAGAAGATGTTGCATCTGTGATCTCCCTGCTTTCTCTAAAACCTTACACCTCTGGCGTGCATTGTAGATCGTCTTCATTGTCGTAACATTGTGGGCATCTCTTTGCTTCAATGTGGACAATATATCCTTTGGCCGAACCAAAGTTTTCGACATATCCTCTAACAATGAAGTCTCCTCCCTAGATAATCTTCCAGCATATGAGTGTCCCTCGAAATGCTTCGCAGACGGATGATTGTGCACTCCACAAATAACCTCCAAAATCCAATCATCCGCAGTGTCCAATTTCCTTCCTCTTAATAAAAATGGGCATCCACACTTCTTTGTACCACTAGCCCTCTTCTTTGATCCCTTTTCCTTTTCCTTTCCGCTTGTGCATTTGTGCTTACCGCTCCTTTCGCAACCTAACTTGATTCTTGGTTTCCTAACATTGCTTCCCGAATCAGATGTTTTAATTACAATAACTAATCCATTCCTCCTCCCAGCTTCCCGACACCAACTACACAATTCTTCTCTACTCTTGAATATCTACACAATAAATAGTATAATTTAGCAAGTATAGTATACAATTAAAACAAGTCAGCAACAATTGCAATCAAAATTATCTTACTTCGTAAGTTGTAAATTCATTTGTGTAATCCATAACACAATCTGAGCCAATTTTGCTTGATTCGGTTGACGCATCATCCTACAAGGATAAAATATTATGTTAAATTTATATTTGAACATAATGGTTTCGTTCAGCTCAGTATGGCCGAACGGAATAGATTTGTTCGGCCAGAGCTGGCCGAACGGAATAGTTTTGTTCGGCCAGGGCTGGCCGAACATAAACAATATGTTCGGCATAACCTAGCCAAATGCATCTGTTCGGCCAGGTTAAGCCGAACATATTGTTTATGTTCGGCCAGCCCTGGCCGAACAAAACTATTCCGTTCGGCCCTGGTAGGCCGAACGGAACGCGTTCCGGGAAAAAAAAAAAGACGATTCAGATTTTAAAAACGAACCTTATCGTCACCGTCGCCTTCCCAGATTACTAGTTGCTTCTCCATTGTTGAAATGAGAGCTTTAAACCTTGTCTAGACCCTGATTTCAGAGACAATCGTTGAGAGAGGGAGGAGGAAGGGAGATGGCTGTGCCTGGGAGAAAAGTTTGAAATGTTATCAGGGTTTTGATCATGTGGGTGTAGATAGAAATAGCAAGGGTAGATAAGTAATTACATCTTAGGGTATTTTAGGAATTTTAATTTTATGTAAGTGTGGGTGTGGAGAGTAATCGTTGGGGTGCCAATAGAACGACTCCTGATCACTTTAGTCTGATCACTTTAGGCAACCCCGGTTTCTGATGGGTGATGACTCACCAGGTCGGGGTTGGGGACGGCGATGGTGAATTGAGGGCGTGCAAGGCAGCGGGTCTCGCGTGTGACAGGTGGTTGGAACGCGTGCGGAGAAGGAGGCGTGTACGCTTGCGTGTAAGGGTAAGGCCTGGCGTGGCGTGGCATGGCGTGGGCGAGTCTTCGATCGTCCTAACCTTCGTCCCTTCGTGACGGATGGGTGCGTCTTTGATAGCTTTTTTATTTCCACCCCCCGTCGTTTCCTTTTCTGTAATATTGCTTATTTATCTTTCAGCCGATGGGGCGGTCTCAGGGATCTCTTTTGCTTTCGGGAGGATCTCCATCCCTCCCACGATCTGACGTTAGACATCGATTGTTTTTTTTTTTAATTTCTTTATTATTGCGCCCAGGCGCGCACGCCGGGTGGCCTCCCGGCCTGGGTCAGAACCCATTTTCGCCATTTCATTATTGTGCCATATCACGTTCCACGCACCTACATCGCATCGTTTCTATTTTTTTTTTTTTTAAGAAAAACAAGTTATACGACCATTAGTTTAGACTTTAGACCTGCCATCTCGCTTTATCTATCTTTCGTTCGCGTGGGGAAGTAGGGTTGTGGTACTAAAATGGATCTAGGTTTACCTCATCCTGGCGTCCTGGGAGGAAGTGCTTGTCAACCTATTATTAGGCAGCATCAACTTTTTTTGATCCACGTCAAGAAAATGCACTGGTGCGCAATAAAATATGAACCTGAGAACCAATTAGGAAGGAGGGGTTCTTTTGGGGGTAAACGACGTGAATTTTTTTTTTTTTTTTTGGGTATTAATAATCGTACAAAAGATTAGGATTAATCATGACCCTCTATGCATGCCCGCTAGAAATGAGTCAACCCCAACGGATCAAGACGCCTTAGCCCCTTAAGCTATAAATCTCTCAGTCTCATCAACCGAGATATAACATCCCTCGGCCTCGCTAACCGAGCCATAACATCCCTCGGCCCCGTTAGCCAAGTTATAGCACCCCTGGCCCTGCTAGCCGAGCTAACACATTTCTCGGTCGTAGCCGAGCTATCACTACCGAACCATCCTATGCTTCGGTAGTTCAAGTCTCATTATGCCTCGGATGGCCGAACTATTCTGCATCTCAGAGAGGCCGAGCTATCCTATACCTCGGTGCACTTAGTCTCACCATATTTTGACAGATTCCACCATCTTCTATACCTCGGTCCGATCGAGGTATTCAAACACCTCTGCGGAACACACTTAAACTCACAAGATTTCAAGTAGGAGATCATGCCTATGCCACCAGTAGTGGCCTAGAGCCTATACAATGGCCAAATCTCGAGACACCAACCAGCTCTCCCAATCGTCGATCCTCTAACTAACGAGATACGAATCCTACTGACATCATAACAAACTCGATTCGGATCTTAACGGCTTTCGGACCCATGATGCCTCCAAGCAATCAGATGATCACCTATAAATACTGCAGCCTCAGATCTCCTCAGGTATGCGCCATTCTCCACACTCAAGGCACAAGCACACTTGCTCACCTCCTTCTCCATTAACGCTCTGCTCAGAGCTCTCGAAAGGCCCCCCTGGAGAGACTCTTCAGCAAGAGCCTTCTCCTCATGTTTGTTGATTGCTGATCTCCACTAACTTGAGCGTCGGAGGGTCTTCTGCAAAGGGCCACCCCCAACGCCTCTCGCGTGAGGACTGTTTTGTAGGTCCGCCTAGGAGGAAGCCCGTGCTGCAGCCCGACCGCGCCCGAGTCGGAGGACAGATTTCAGTAGCAACAGATTGGTGCTAGAGGAAGGGCCCTCAAGTCTCATAAACTTGTGATCCAGGAGATAAGGATCTCGATCTTGAAGAGAACCCCTCCAATGGCCAATCGAAGAAAGGCTACCTCTGAAGCCCGAGATTAGGTCGCTTCCCACAGACCTGATCCGGTAAGCAGTGTAGCGCCACCGCCACCACCAGTCGAGACTCTATCACCGTCGGCGGCCCCAATGACCCAGGACCAGTTCACCTCACTGGTCCAGCAGGTCCAAGCCCTCACCCATCTGTTTCAGGGGTGCTTTGAGGGTCCCCGACCAGCAGCTCCTGATCCTCGTCTTCCTAAGGAGAACACGGCCCCCTGTTCACCCAGCAGTCTCCTCTTTCGGTCCGCATGGAGTTACGGACCCCCCTCGTCGCCCTAAGGGAGCTGATCTGATCCCACAAGGGGTCTGCGGCAAGTATCTCCCTAGATCTCAACAAGCCAATCCCTCTCTCCGGTGTTCTCTCATCATGACTCGACACCATCTCGGTATTCCCCTCGCCCTGCTCCTCCTGTAATGCCTGAGAAGAAAATCCACCGGCAACTCCGGGAGATGCGCCAGGAGTTGGACGCCGCCAAGCAGGCCCATCCGCTTCAGCCTAAGGCGGAGCAGGGCATTCCCTTCTCCAAGGAGATCATGGAGGAAGTGATTCCCTCCCATGTCAAGCTGCCCGCCATCGAGCCCTATCATGGCTCCTCCGATCCCGATGATCACCTCAGCAGCTTTCGATCGATCATGATGTTCCACGGGGCATCAGATGCGATCCTCTGCCGCGCTTTCCCTTCCACCCTCAGGGGATCCGCTTGAACCTGGTTTAATGCCTTAAAGCCAAGTTCTGTTGGTTCATTTAATGAATTGAGCCGCCTCTTTATCAGCCAGTTCGTCAGCAGCCGTCGTCACTGGCGAAGATCTAACTCCCTCTCCGAAGTTAAGCAGAGAGAGGGGGAGTCCTTGAAGAAGTATCTCGGTCGTTTCAATACGGCCATGTTGGAAGTGGACCACCTTAATCATGAGGTGGCCATGTCCATCCTAGCAGGCGGAGTGTTGAAGGAGAGTGACTTCTACCTGGCGTTGGAGGCCAGCTCTCCTCCGAATCTCTTCGATATGATGGCCCTGGCAGACAAGTATGCCAGAGTCGAGGAATCATGGAGGGCTGCCTGCGCCGAGCTGACAAGGAAGAAGGAGCCCAAGGGCTCGGACAAACACTGACCTGTCCGCCAGCCGAGCCCACCTCGCCACCAAAGGGTTCCTCCGCCGCCGCCAAGAAACGCACTCGGAGCCCGCCTAGGAGGTTCAACTGATTCACTCCGCTCACTACACCAAGGGCGGAGATCCTCATGGAAATAGAGCGCCAGCTCCCCTGACCACCTCCTCTCTGAGGGAATGCGGTCCGGAGAGACCCTGCCAAGTACTGCCCCTATCACCGGGACCATGGCCACGACACCAAAGAGTGCTAGCAATTGAAGAATGAAATTGAGAGGCTCATCCAGTGGGGGAGACTGGACCAGTTCAAAAGAACGCCCGAGCCAAGAAATAGGGGTGATCGCCAACCCGGACACCGCCAGCCCGAGCCTCAGCAACCTCCTCCTGAATCCTCTGGTTGCTGGCCACATCAACGTAATCGAGGCAATCGGAGATCCGTCGGGCTAGCAAGGCGATGAAGAAGGTTCAGCACCAAAGAGGGCATGGACTGATGAGCTCTCCTTCTCTGATGATGACCTTCGAGAGATACAGTTCTCACACGATGATGTGTTGGTTGTATCTCTCAATTTAAACAATTATGATGTAAGCCGAATTCTCATTGATAGTGGAAGCTCCGTCAATGTTCTGTACCTCGATGTATTTGTAAAGATGAAACTGCTCATGGAGAATCTTCGAGCCGTGGACTCCACCCTAATGGGGTTCATCGGCGATATTATTACCCCGGAGGGGGTCGTGACCTTGATGGTCCGAGCAGGAACATGGCCCTACGTGGCCACTGTTCACACAGATTTCTGGTGACCAAGCTTCGGTCGCCTTACAATGCCATTTTTGGAAGACCTGGCCTAATGGCCCTTAGAGCTGTCGTCTCCATCCCGCATCTAGTCATGAAGTTCCCAACCAAGCGAGAAATTGGTGTAGTTCGAGGAAGTCAAACTATGGCTCGGCAATGCTTCGTTACAAGCCTTCAGTCCAGGCTGCCCGAGGTTAACGGACTGGACGCTCGAAAAGATTTTGCCGAGCAGTGAGGAGAACCAGCCGAAGAGCTAGAGGAGGTGCTGTTGAACGAAGCCCAGCCTGACCGAACCATAAAGATTGGGTAGCTACTGAAAGGGAAACCTTGGCTAGAGCTGATTGACTTTCTCCGAAGAAATGCGGATGTCTTCGCCTGGTCCGCTTCTGATATGCCGGGGATTAGCCCGAACGTTCTTGTCCACCGTCTCAACGTGGACGAGATATCCCGGCCCATAAAGCAGAAGAAGAGAAGCTTCGCCCCTGAGCGATAGAGGGCAATTGAAGAAGAAATTGACAAGCTTATCAAAGCAAACTTCATTCGGGAGGTAAACTATCCTAGCTGGCTGTCGAATGTTGTTATGGTAAAGAAGTCGAATGGCAAATGGCGGATCTGCATCAACTTCACCGACCTAAACAAAGCGTGCCCGAAGGATAGTTTCCCTCTACTCGGATCGACCAGCTTGTAGATGCTACTTCAGGTCATCAGATGCGGACCTTCATGGATGCCTACTTGGGCTACAACCAAATCCGAATGGCGCCCGAGGATGAAGAAAAGACCGCCTTCATTACCGATCGAGGTACCTACTTTTACCGTGTTATGCCTTTCGGTCTGAAAAATGTAGGTGCTACTTACCAAAGGCTGGTCAACAAGGTCTTCAAGGAGCAAATCGATCGAAAACATGGAGGTATATGTTGACGACATGTTAGTCAAAAGCAAAGAAGCATCCCAACACATTGAGGATCTCTCTGAGAGCTTCGCAACGCTCCGAAGGTATCGGATGAAGCTCAACCCGACTAAGTGTGCCTTCGGTGTCAATTCTGGGAAGTTTTTGGGCTTCATGGTTTCTTAGCGAGGCATTGAGGCCAATCTGCAGAAGATCCATGCTTTTCAGCAAATGGCGCCCCCAGCGTTCGTCAAGGAAGTCCAGCATCTGACTAGGAGGATGCGGCCCTCAACCGCTTCGTGGCTCGGTCGGCCGAGAGATGCCTTCCTTTTTTCAAAGCTCTCCGATCGGCCAAGAATTTCCAATGGTCTCCTAAGTGTCAAAAGTCATTCAAAGACCTCAAGAGGTATCTCGGCTCTTCGCCCTCCTCAGCAGTCCGACTCTGGGAGAAATGTTGTTTCTGTACTTGGCAGCTTCAGAAGGCGCAGTTGGCTCGGTGTTGGTCAGAGAAGAGAACAAGGCCCAAAAGCCTATCTATTATGTTAGTAAACTGCTCCGAGATGTCGAGATAGGGTATATCCGGATCGAAAAGCTGGTTTTGGCCTTGATAACATCGGTCTGGAAGATGAGGCTGTACTTCCAAGCAAATTATATGACGGTCCTAACCGACCAACCTATCAAAGCGGTGGTTCATCATCTGGAGACATCAGGGAGAATGGCTAAGTGGGCCGTTGAGCTAAGCGAGCAAGTATCCGATTCCAACCTCGCCCGGCCATCAAGGCCCAAGTTCTAGCTGATTTCCTCCTTGAATGCACTATCCCAGAGGATGGCTCCAATCCGGACTCCTCCAAACACTCGAGATCCGGTGCCCTACGGTTGCTCCATGTCGACGGATCGTCTAATGCCAATGGCTTCGGCACTGGCTTGATCCTCACCAGCCCAGAGGGGGCAACCTTCGAGTATGGTGTTCGCTTCTCCTTCCCAGCCTCCAACAATGAAGCCGAGTATGAAGCTCTTTTCGCTGGACTCCGAATCGCCTGCGACCTTAAAGTGAAAAGGTTGAACGCCTTCACCAACTCTCAGTTGGTAGATGGTCACATGCGGGGCGAGTTCGAGGCCCGAGAGCCAAACATGATTCAATACCTCCAAGAGGTGCGGGGTTTACTTACCCATTTCTCTAATTTGAAATCATTCAAATCCCAAGATCCGAGAATGCATGTGCCGATCTATTGTCCCGACTGGCAACTATGGAGTCGATGGATGCCGAGCAGAAGTTTCCTTTGGAAATTTTGGAAAGACCTAGCATCGCGAAGGTTGACCAAGTGATGCAAGTTGAGTTCGAACCATCCTGGTTCGATCCTATATTAAAATATCTTAAAGAGGGGTTACTCCCAGCCGACCGAAAGGAAGCAAGAAAGCTGAAGCTGCAAGCCACTCACTATGTGCTGATCGACGACTGGCTATATAAACGATCCTTTTCCATGCCGCTGCTCAAGTGCCTTCGCCCCTCTGAAGCTGATTATGCTCTTCGGGAGGTACATGAGGGAATTTATGGCAACCATTTGGGAAGTCGATCTTTATGCCACAAGGTGCTGCGCCAGGGGTACTGTTGGCCCACCATGCAGAGGGATGCTGACGATCTTGTCCGGGCCTGTGACCCCTGTCAGAGACATTCTCACATCCAAAGGCTCCCCTCCGCCAACTTGGTCCCTATTTCCTCCGCTTGGCCCTTTGCTAAGTGGGGGATGGACATTCTAGGCCCTTTTCCCCTCGTCGCTGGACAGAGGAAATTTTTGTTTGTCGCCATTGACTACTTCACCAAATGGGTCGAGGCCGAAGCAGTTGCCCTGATAACCGAAGCTCGGGCCAAGGACTCGTATGGAGATCCATTATTTTTTTCTTCGGCCTCCCGCATACCATCATCACCGACAACGGGAAGCAATTTGATAATCCCAAATTCTGGGAGTTCTACGAGGATCATGGCATCTTTCACCGCCTCACATTAGTAGGACATCTACAAGCCAATGGAGATGCCGAAGTGACCAACCGGACCCTGCTTCAAGGGATCAAAGCTTGGCTCTCCAGAGCCCGTGGCAGATGGGCAGACGAACTTCACCACGTCCTATAGGCTTACCGCACCACCCAGAGAGTTCCCACTGGCGAGACCCCATTCCGGATGGCCTTCGGCACGGAGGCCGTCATCCCTGTGGAAATAGGACTTCCTTCTCCGCGGGTGAAAAGCTACTCGGAGGAGGCCAACGGCGAGCAGCTTCGCACCAATCTCGACTTGGTGGAAGAGATCAGAGAGAAAGCTCGGATCAGGATAGCCGCCTACCAGCAAAGAGTAGCCCATTATCATGCCTCCAGAGTCAATGGAAAATCCTTCTCGCCCGGTGATCTTGTTCTCCGGAAAGCATCTGTCTCCAAGCCACTGGAACAAGGAAAGCTGGCTCCAAATTGGGAAGGCCCCTATCAAGTAGCAGAAGTCATCGGTCCAGGCACCTACAAGCTCCAGGATCTGAATGAGAAATCTATTCCTCAGATGTGGAATTCAGATAATCTCCGTACATACCACCAGTAGGGTACGTTTTCTATAGACTTGCCCTATTTATAGCTTTGGCATCTTGTTCCTATTGTCCACGGCATGGACGCTACAACCATTTTTCTGGAAAGGTCGCAATAAAAAAATAGACACCGCTTAACCATTCTCGGCACAACCGAGCTATCTCCCAGCTAAATCTCCGTACCTCGGCAGAGCCGAGCCTTGAGCTAAATCTCTATACCTCGGTAGGGCCGAGCCTTGAGTTAAGTCTCCATACCTCGGCAGGGCCGAGCCTTAAGCTAAATCTTTGTACCTCGGCAGAGCCGAGCCTTGAGCTAAATCTCCGTACCTCGGCAGGGCCGAGCCTTGAGTTAAATCTCTGTACCTTGGTAGGGCCAAGTAAAATATCAAAAGCTTTCATCCGGATTCGGGCAGCTTACAAGCCCTAGCCAGATCAAGTGATCTCCAAGGTTTCATCCGGATTTGGGCAGCTTACAAGCCCCGACCAGACCAAGTGATCTCTAAGGTTTCATCCGGATTCAGACAGCTTACAAGCCTCGGCCGAACCAAGTGATCTCCAAGGTTTCATCCAGATTCGGACAGCTTACAGGCCCCGGTCGGATCAAGTGATCTCCAAGGTTTCATCCGGATTCGGGCAGCTTACAAGCTCCGGCCGGACCAAGTGATCTCCAAGGTTTCATCCGAATTCAGGCAGCTTACAAGCCCCGGCCGGACCAAGTGATCTCCAAGGTTTCATCCGAATTTGGGCAGCTTACAAGCCCCGGCCGGACCAAGTGATCTCCAAGGTCTCATCCGGATTCAGGCAGCTTACAAGCCCCGGCCGGACCAAGTAATCCCCAAGGTCTCATCCAGATTCGGGTAGCTTACAAGCCCCGGCCGGATCGAGTGACCTCCAAGACTTTAACTGGATTGGGCAGCTTACGAGCCCCGGCCGGCGCCGAAGTATATAAGCCTCGGCTAAAGCCGAAGTGCATCTTTTGTCAAAATCCTCAGCCGAACTGAGTGATCTCCCCGTACCTTGGCCGCGCCAAGTAAAAAATTATCCAAAGTCTCGATCAAATCGGGTGACTTCTCATATGTTCTAAGATAACAAAACATCCCCTGGTACTTTGGCAGAGGTAAACTACCTCCTTCTATTCAAACCGTAAAGACATGCTACGAGATGTCTCTTTTCGAAGAAATACCTGCTTCATTCTGCAAACGAATTCATGCTTACCACATGAGTCCGCAGGACCACCCAGGTTTCCTTTTGACTCAAACAGGACAAACGTTCTCTCCACTGAGGACCGAACATTGGTCTTAGAAAAAACAAAGTAGTAAGAACGCTGCCGAAGTATGCTATGATATAAAGAGCATGATATGGGAGTAGCAACTCTCAACACCATCATGTCGAAAAAGAAGCAGATGCTAAAAGAAGAAAGAACAAAACATTCTTTATTATCAAGGAAATAAATTACAACCTCTGAAGATGTATTACAGGCGCGCTATATGCAGGAGAAAAATGAATGGATTAAAAAGCAGCTTCGGCCTTTGGTGTTGCTGCAGCATCTAAGAAATTAGAGAAATCACACGACTCCAGTTGAGTCGTTGATCCCCCAAACAGACAAGCCAAAAGACCCGAACTGGGCCAAGGACTTGTGGGGACTAATGCCGAGGGCTCCATCCCCCCCCCCCCCCCAAGCAGAGCGCTGGACTGCCAGTCACTGCCCAACAACATAGGCAGGGCTCAAGCAGGCCAACACCACCCTCCTCCCTCTTCGCATGGTAAAAAATCCCTCAGGCAGACGAGCCGAGAAATCCAAATCGAGGGAGGAGGCGAAATTCATATTAACCATGGGGAATGCACATGCTTTGCATTTCCAGTTGTCCCCATGGCGGACCACAAAGGATACATAGGAACCGTATGCGAGCGCTCCCCACACGATCTCTGCGGGCCTCCCATGCGCCCTCCATATGACCTCGAGAACTCCTCCCTTGAGGATCGCTTGCTCTTCAGCAACTACTTCATCGCCCAAACTATCTGGCACTAACCAACTCTCAAAAAGGGAACTGCCCGACATCTCTGCCCTCGGAAGGGCCTTGGATATGTCTCTAAGTTATGAAAAGAGAAGGCTTTGAAAGGCATCTATGCACCGTCTGCCTCCCCTTTCTTATAGGCAATCGATCGCAAGTAGCGGAAAAAATCATGATGCCACGCGGCGCACCGGGACAAGAAGATACATGTCAGAGCGCACCAAGGGCGCCCTTCAGGTCATTATGGGAAGAGATCTCCCCACGATCTTAATCGAGAGCCTTAAATGCGAAGAAACAGCCTACGAATCTCCGAGATATGGGCGAGTCTGGGAAATCCCCAATGAAAAAGATGTTCTCCCAATGGGGCCCGGATACTTATCGCTCATGCAAAACCGATTCGCCTGGAAAAAGATAAAGCACTGACAGAGCAGTAAAAAGGCACTGGGGCCCGGTAGGCCAAAGCCGTAGGGTAAAAGCCTCGGCTGGAGCTGAAGTGCACCTCCTATTGTTATTAAAAGCCTCGGTCGGAGCCAAAGTGCATCTCCTATTGTTATTAAAAGCCTCGGCCAGAGCCGAAGTGCATCTCCTATTATTATTAGAAGCCTCGGCCAAAGCCGAAGTATGTCCCCGATCACTATCTAAAGCCTCGGCTAAAGCCGAAGTGCATCCCCGATCACTATCTAAAGCCTCGGCCGAAGCCGAAGTGCATATCCTATTGTTATCAAAAGCTTCGGCCAAGACCGAGTGATAAAAAACAAATATTTCGAAGATAGCAGCAAACACAAAAGTTGTGAAAACTCTTCTTTTCATTTGTCACAAAAAGAAAAACAAAAAAGAAAAGGAAAAGATACATAAGTCCTCATTGGGGCTTATCATCTCCGTCGGGAGCGCTCGAGCTCCCCCCGCGCCGGAGAGTTAAGTCGGTGATCTGTCCTCGAAGGGATGCTACTTGCCCCTCCAGCCGGCTATTAATCCGACAAAGGAGCTCAATCTCTCTTGTGGAGACAGAGAGGTATTGATCGGCCGCCCTCAAGAGTTGCTCGCGGTCTGCGAGTAATGATGCTAAAACTTCTCCATCAATAGTTACTGTAACATGCCCCCTATGGGCCTCCCCGCGGCCACTGGCGCCGCTGTTTTGCGCTCTGGTTGGTTGCTCCTCGCCTTCGGAAGCCATCTCAATATCCAAAAATTTTTGACGATCGGCTGAAAAGGTGATTAACGATAGCGTTCCCCATCGGTATTTATACCATTTTTGGTGGGTATCCCGATCGCTCGAGCCATCAGCTTCAAAGCCACTACCGCAAAGCACGCCACATGTCACCGCCCCAGTAGGTGTCTACGGGGAATGAAGTGTTCTGCCCCCTTGTCAAAGAGGATCATAAATGGTGGTGAGGCGCCTAAAGAGGCTTTCTCTCGGGACCAGGCTCCCTCCGATCTGCCGGATCCATTTGAATTAAATGCCCTCAAAAGTCTGCCAGATCGCTTCGAATTAAATATCCTCTGAAAAGGTACATCGACGATCGGTTCTGGGAAAAATATGGCTCGCCCACTTCTAAAGTGGCCGGTTCACAGGCCTCGGGTGCCCCATGCATCGCTCGGATAGCTCTACGTACTCTTCGGTCGTCCACATCTGAATCTACAGTTGCAATAAGAGCCAAATAAAATATTAAAATTCCTTGGCAACACTGAGCGATCTCCGTATCTTGGCAGGGCCAAGTAAAGTATGTTTCTTGTGAAAGCCTCGGCCAAACCAAAGTAATATATCATCTGATACCTAGTCAAACTAAGTAATATACCCCAGAATAAATCCCGAAGTCTCAGCCGAATCAAGGAGCATGACTCCGAAACCTCAGCCTGATCGGACAATCCTTCAAGTGCCCCGATGTAGCCCGGGCACCCTATGAAACTTCTGAGGAAATAAATGACCTTCACCCACTCAACAGTGAGGTCATACGAGCTATTTCTTTCCAAAGAAATACATATTTCGTTCCGCAAACGAAATCATGCTCACCACATGGGTCCACAGAGCCGCCCAGGCCTACCTCTGACCCAACAGGGATGAACATCTCTTCCATAGAGGACTGAACGATATATTAACGAAAACAAATAGCAAAGATGCTGCTAGATTTATAGCTCAGGCTACAGGCTGAAAAGCATACAATTAGGGCAGTAACTCTCAACACAAACACATCAAAAAAAAATAAGCAGATGACATAAGAAGAAAGAATGAACACTTTCTTTATTTATGAAAAAATCATTACAGCCCTTTAAGAGGCATTACAAGTGCGTCAAAGCACAGAAAATACAAATAAGATAACAGCTCGGCTGAGCATCTTCGGTTAATAATGATGTTTTGGCATTTGGCCCGAGAAATCAGACAAACCAGACAGCTCGCCCTAAGCCACTGGTTAAATAGTGAAGCCGGCCTCCTACGGGTCCTCTGGATGAACTAAGAGATCCAAAAAGGGACGCAGACCTATGGATGCCGATGCTAGGGAGGCATCCCCCGAGTGGGATGCTGGGCTGCTAGCCACTCCCCGATCATGAAAGATAGGGGGCCGGCAGACCCATACTGCTCTCAACTCCCTCTTCACATGGCAAAAGATTCCCCATGGGAATGAACTAGGAATCCAGCCAGACGAAGAGGGAAAAGTCCATCCTTACCATGGGGAAATGCGTTCTCTACATTTCCGATGGTCCCCATGGCAAGTGGCAAAGGACATACAGGGAGCGCATACATGCGCTCCCCATATGATCTCTGTGGACCTTCTATGCGCTCTCCATATGATCTCCGAAACTCCTCCCTTGAGGACGATATGCTTTTCGACAGCTTCTTCATCACCCCAACTATCTGGGGGAAGGCGACTTGCAAAAGGAAAGATTAGTCCCTCCACTCTCAGCCTCAGGGACACGGACATCGTGGACACTTTCACAACTCACAAAGAAGAAAGTCTTAGGAGATAGCCTAGCATGGCCTGCTCCTCCCATTTTATAAGCAAACTGACCGGGAGTAGCTACTGAAGCAGAAAGCCCCAAGATTTAAAGTGCCTTAGCTACACTACCACGTGGCATCCCGGAATGTAAAGAGCGCTCTCCGATGCGCGCCATATGCGTTGCCCAAGTCGTGATGCACGCAGAAAGATTTTTCCTGATCTCGAATTAAGAGCCTTAAATGCAGGGGATCACCCACTGATCCTTGAGATACGGGCATACCTCGGAAATCACCCGATGAAAATGACATCCCCCAATAGCGAACGAGTGCTTATGTCGTACGCTGAAAGGACTCGTGTTGGAAAAGACCAACGAGATAAATAACTCAGGCAAGTGACGAGGCATCCTTCTACAGGTTACAGAACCATCTACTTATCTCGGCAAAAAGAAGTTCAACTCGCCTTGGAAAAGGTGAAGCACTGGCAGGGTAATAAAAGGGCGTAGAATCCAAAGTACTCCTCAATAAAGCCACCTCGATATCCCCTACTCCGGCTCAACTGCCCGTTGTGTCTTGGCATAAACCGAGACATCGCCTTGTGTTTCAACTCAAGGCCGAAATTGCCTCCATACTTCGGAATAAACCGAAGTATCTCCTTTCGGTTTAGCATGACTGAACGTTATCTTATGCTTCGATCCAGACTACTGAACATTATCTTATGCTACTGAAATAGCCACCTTTGTCTCAACGATAACGGAACACTCTATAAGCCCCGGCCAATGTCGAAGTGCGTAAGCCTCGGTTAAAGTCGGAGTGCATGTCCTATGAATATAAGCCACGGCCAAAGCTGGAGTGCGTCTCTTGTCAAAAGCCTTGACAAAAACTGAGCGATATACAATACTAGAACTTACGGGTTCCATCTCAAGTCAGAGCCAATATTTCCCTCGACGATAAAGAACATGACCTTCCACTCCTTTATGAAGATGGCTTGTTTGTTATCGTCTTAAATGACCTTCGAGGTCCGATATAAGACCACTCTGATTTCTGCCCAGGCATCAGATGGTAACAGGCACGAAACAGGGGAAGAGTTGTTGTTACCTAAATCCGGCTATACATCGAAATAAACCCGATGACACTGCACCAACTGTTGGGAGCCACCATTGTTGGGCAGATGTTATAGAATCTCATGATCTCCTTCGCCAGGGGATGAAGAAGAAACCGGAGGCCTGCCTTCAAGCTATCTTCATAAAGAAAGACCCCCACTCCAGTTCTTGCGAAATCCTATGCTCGGGCTCCGACAGCCGCAGAATGACATCCGAGGGAATGCCATACTGCTAGCGTATTCTCCCCAGATCCTCAGCAACAATCTCCGAAACCATGTCGCTAGGGCTTATCATCCTGTTGGCCAAAAAAAACACCGAGCAAAATCGCGAAGAAAACTGGGGAACAAGACTCTCCAGGAAGAAACAAAAGGACGCTACGAACAAGAATGGCGTTGTTTCGACTTTGCTTTCCCCCAAAGGAAACCACCTCAAGAGGGAGATAGGGCGTCTTAATCGAGACACCCGGAACCGCCACTGCGAATGCCATAAAAACCAGAATTTGCTACGTGGCACTTCCCCCATCCGTCGCCCTTAGGAAGCGATGGATCCGTCCCGTAAAGGCAAGCTGGCCGCGCAGCATTAATTAGGGCATCATTGCGCTGACTGTCAAATTCAAACCCCTATGTCCAGATCATGCCACCTGGAGTTATACTCCCTATACCCGAACTTACGTTTCGAACTAGGGAGTAGGGTCATGTGTTGGGAAGTAAAATCGTCATTACATTAATAATAGTGCAAGAGGTTAGGATCAACCCTGACCCCCACTTGCTATGTAATGCCCGCTAGAGTTGATTCAGCCCCAACGGATCAAGGCGCCTTAGCCCCTTGAGCTATAACATCTCTTAGTCTCGTCAACCGAGCTATAACATCTTTCAGTCTCGTCAACCGAGCCATAACATCCCTCGGCCCCACTAGCCGAGTTATAGCACCCCTCGGCCCTGCTAGCTGAGCTAACACATTTCTCGGCTGTAGCCGAGCTATCACCACTGAACCATCCTGTGCTTTGGTAGTTCAAGTCTCATTATGCCTCGGATGGCTGAGCTATTCTGCATCTCAGGGAGACCGAGCTATCCTATACCTCGGTGCACTGAGTCTCACCATATTTTGACAGATTCCACCATATTCTATACCTTAGTCCGACCGAGGTATTCAAACACATCTGCGGAACACACTTAAAATCACAAGATTCTAAGTAGGAGATCATGCCTACGCCACCAGTAATGGCCTAGAGCCTATACAATCGCCAAATCTCGAGACACCAACCAGCTCTCCCAGCCGTTGATCCTCTAACTAAATGAGATACGAATCCTACTGACATCATAACAAACTCGATTTGGATCTTAACGGCTTTCGAACCCACGATGCCTTCAAGCAATCAAGTGATCACCTATAAATACTGCAGCCTCAGATCCCCTCAGGTATGCGCCATTCTCCACACTCAAGGCATAAGCACACTTGCTCACCTCCTTCTCCATTAACGCTCTGCTCAGAGCTCTCGAAAGGCCCCCCTGGAAAGACTCTTCAGCGAGAGTCTTCTCCTCATGTTTGTTGATTGCCGATCTCCACTGACTTGAGTGTCGGAGGGTCTTCTGCAGAGGGCCACCCTCAATGCCTCTTACGTGAGACTGTTGTGCAGGTCCGCCTAGAAGGAAGCCCACGCTGCAGCCCAATCGCGCCCGAGTCAGAGGACAGATTTCAGCAGCAACAGTGTCTATCTTCCCTGATTTTTTCTTATTATTTTTTTTTTCGGACTGCTATTTGCTTTGGATGGGGGGGGGGTTTCAAAATTTTTTAGGCTGCAATTCCTGTGCTATTTATAAAAGATATTATGTCAAAATAGTTTTTCATCTTTTTAACGATAGTTGGGGCAGGATTTTAGGTAATTATGTTATAATCATCATAATGGATATGATCAATGTTATCAAATTAATGCTTAAATGCGCTTATGGTACATTCAAAGGGCATGCCTAAAGTGTAAGACACAAAGTTTGAATAATTTTTATATTCTAAGATGCATTTAAGACATAAAATCTTAAATGTCAAGAATTAAATACTTTTTATATCTCGAATGAGATACTCTGATCCAAGCAGCATTTATGAAATAAAAATGATATATACTTTTGATCTAATATAAAGTAAAAAAAAACATCCTTTTATTAATAAGTGATATTAATAATATTTTTTTAGTATATAATATTTATTAGACTGCAAAAATTATAATACCATTTAAGAAAGAAAAGAAAAGATATTAAAGAATTGTAGAATTTTTTTAAGGAAGAGAAATATTTTTTTGAGTTAAAAAACTAAATATTACCATTATGATTTTTTTTTTAGTTTTTTCTATTATTATGTTGTAAATCTTACTTTCATAAGTTATTCTATCATTTAAATATATGCTTTATTTTACTTATTCTTATTTCAAAAAGAGCATATAATTATAATAAATATTTTTTTGTTCAATGAAAGGAGAAGAGAGCATAATAAATTTTTTTTTTGTCAGTTGCTTGTTATTTTTTTATTTTTTACTATAAACCAATGCAGCAACCATTATAATTTAAAGTAGTTTTATTTAAATAGTAAAAAATTAAAATTTTATGTTGGTCTTTAATGATGCATTTTGAAATCATTATTATAATTATAATAAATCATGTTTTAGTTAAATAGTAAAAAAGAAAAGGTATTTTTACCAAGGATTCCATTAACATTTCTATGGAGTAATTGTTGAAAAATAATACTGTAAGGATAATTTCATGTTCTACAAACAACTTGTATCTTCTAATGTAGATTATGTAGCCCGTAACTAAACAATTTTATAGGATGTGGTCTACAAAAATAAAGGCCAATCATGTATACAGTGACCGAAAAGGAATAAGTACTTGCCAATAAGTGATTGTGATGCATATTTTGAAAAAGTTTTGAGAAAATTTGGAAAAGACAATGGTTAAAGCTACGTAGCTAATTAAACAATGAAAATATACAATCACTATTTTGATAGGACAATCAGGGCATGTTTGGATGGCCGTTAAGATTGAGGTGGGATCGGATCTGAACCCAAGCCCCCCTCCCCTTTAGTGGGCTAGTCCGAGATTTTAGGCATGAAAACTTGCAATATAGTGCGGCCCATGCATATTAATTCGTATTATTTTGTTGGTACATTTATCCTTTGCTGATCAAGTTTGTCTGGAAGCATGTGGGGACGCACGAGTGTAGTGAACTTGATAGCTTTTATGTGGTGCAAGCTTTGCTTGCACGATTTGTATCCGATCTCATAATATTTTGCAGAAGTTCACACGATTCTTGTTTTGTCTTCATGACCTTCTTAATGCTGTCAGAAATTGCTAGCTAGGATGTGTTGATAAATTCTAATGCACAGATCTCTCATGTCCTATTGGATAACCTGTTCATGTTTGGTGGATAGGGTTCGTATCTGTTTAGCAGAATCCTATAATCAGCACGACAACGAAGGAGTTTAATTCTGACTTTACCCAAAACGAGAATAGGAATCTCTTCCTACAACTTGGATACGCCATGCGTGGGATTTTTGAAATCAATCTGTTGAATTTTATACGTTATATTAAATCATGCATCACATGACGGTCCGAGCGAATGTTCAGTTTCCGTCATTTCCATTCCTTTCGCGAATCAACGGTGAATTGTTGCATTTTGCCTGAACTTTCTTATATATGGCTTCTTTTATCTCTTGTTTGGAAGGCTTGCTTTTGTCAACGCGCTTAGCAGTTCATATTAGAGACCCTGCAACCCATGCACTGTTTGGGTTCACGTACGGCGGAGGGTGTTATATGCGGTCTTCGGCGTTTCCACGTGACTTGCCGGTGACGCCCTCTGCACGGTGGCTCACTTAGAACCTTGTGATTGTAAGATCGATGACTGCACCAATTCGCTGATTTAGCATCGACATTAATTCACGATGTGGAGGGGAGCTCGTGTCGTGTCGCTCCTTCCGAAATTGCTTGCTCGCCAGCACCAACAACACCAGCTCCTTTGCCTGCCCCCCGCATCAACGCCCGTCGTCGTCTGTTGTGCTACAGGAGTCAAAAGGAGGTGGTGTGCACCGTCTCCAGTCTACAGTACGTATGTATCGAGACGAGCGAGCAGTGGCCAGTGGGGGCAACGCATCTCGTGTCCCGCTCACGGGCGGCGTCGCAGTCCCGGCAGCGCACCCCTTCAGGCGCTCGCTCGCCCACCATTAATACCACAAACGCTTTCTCACCTGACTCGCTTCTCTCTCTCTCTCAGCAGCAGTAGCAGCTAGCAGGCCACAGAGAAGAGGGACTATTGCTCTCCTGCTGCTGCTGCTTAATATGTAAGATCCATTAAGATGGCTCCCGGCTTACGATGGCAGGAAGAGCCTTTAAACGGCTGGGCTTCTGCCATTTAGTTCCAAGGAGTTCACCGTGAAGATTACCGTGGAGGATGATGGAATAGGACTTACGAGGTTGGGTTCCATCTATTGCTCATCACGTCTTTTGACGTCTTTGCTTGTGTTTTATTCTCTTGGAAGCTGTTGCTGACACTGACTGTTGGTCTGAAGGAAAAAGGAATATAAGGTGGCGATCAGGTTTGTAGCTCGTGCGGACCTTCATCATCTGCATCAGTTCCTTGCTGGGAGGCTCTTCAGGTTCTTGATATTGTCCTGAGGGAATTATCGAGTCAAAGGTGCCCTACCTTTTTTTATTTTTTTAACCCTACCTTGTCAGTAGTTACTGTTTGCTTACTTTCCCATGTAGGCTATTTGAATCCTTAGTAATTGCCCGCTGATTTCTCGAAAAAAAAAAAAAAAAATCTATTTGGATGAAATCGTTGCTAGGTACATATCTATTGGGAGATCCTTCTATTCTCCTGAGATCAGAAAACCACATAGGCTAGGTGATGGATTACAGTCATGGTGTGGCTTCTAGCTACCAGAGCATTAGGCCAACAACTCAGATGGGCCTCTCACTGAATATCGGTAAGAATCTGTTCCTTCCTTGCCATTCTATTGACTGCAGAGCTTGAAGGCATTGCACCCTATATTTTTCATGATTGCATGTGGCTGAGTATAAGCTTTTTGGTATTTTATTTCCAGATATGTCATCCACTGCTTTCATTGAGCCACTCCCTGTGATTGAGTTTGTAGCTCAGATCTTAGGCAAAGATGTGTTATCAAGACCATTGTCAGATGCTGACGGTATCAAGGTATGCTAATATATATACTTGAATGCACTCAGCACCATATCTTCCTTGACTCTTACTTTGTTTTATTTTTTATTTTTTTAAACTTGTTTTGCACCTTTGCTGTATTAATGTGACTGGTGATGTACGCTTGGCACAAATAGAAAATAAGTTTCTCAAAGAACACTGTAAGCTACACGATGTATTGGAAAATCTTTGACTAGAGAACGACTATATAAGATCAAAAAAAAAAAAATTCCGGAAAGACAGAGAGTGAGCGCCTTCAACTAATAAGACCAAAAAAAAAAAAAAAATCTGGAGTACCTCATATCGAAGCATTATTTTTCTCAACTAGTTCCGTCAACTCAAGCAGAAGAAATCATGAATTGAGGACAGACCAATCATCATCGGACCGAGACTACTCTTAAAAGAGCCCACGGCTATAGCCAAAGCCAGTGGGAGGAGGAAGCGCCATGATCCCCTCCAGTCCACGACCAAAGCCAATGGGAGGAGGAAGCGCCATGCTCCCCTCCAGTCCACGACCAAAGCCAATGGAAGGAAGAACCGCCAAGCTCCCCTCCAATCCATGACCAAAGCCAGTAGGAGGAGGAAGTGCCATGCTCCCATCTAGTCCACGACCAAAGCCAATGGGAGGAGGAAGCGCCATGCTCCCCTCCAGTCCATGACCAAAGCCAATGGAAGGAAGAACCGCCAAGCTCCCCTCCAATCCATGACCAAAGCCAGTACGAGGAGGAAGCGTCATGCTCCCATCCAGTCCACGACCAAAGCCAATGGGAGAAGGAAGCGCCATGCTCCCCTCCAGTCCACGATCAAAGCCAATGGGAGGAGGAACCGCCATGCTCCCCTTCAGTCCATGACTAAAGCCAGTGGGAGGAGGAAGCGTCATGCTCCCATCCAGTCCACGACCAAAGCCAATGGGAGGAGGAAGCGCCATGCTACCCTCCAGTCCATGAGCAAAGCCAATGGGAGGAAAAACCGCCATGCTCCCCTTCAGTCCACGACCGAAGCCTAGACTCACACCTAGAGCGCCCCCCGCTGAGATCGTGCTTCGTGCATGCGCGGCCTCGATGACGAGCTCGTCGGCACGCCTGGCCACGTCCATCCTCAGCCTCTCGAACGCCTTATGCAGGCTCTCGAGCTCGCCCAACCCGAGCTCCTCCAAGTTCGTACCCCACAAGGTGTCCTCCTCGGCCCGCTTCATGCTCACAGCCTCCTTGAGCACCGCCTTCTTCCTCTTCTCGGCTTCGAGCATGCCCACGAGCTCCGTTTGCTGGCGGTTGAGCTCGCCGATAAGCATGATTTGCGCGCCCCCGGCATATGGCGGTCGGTGGACAGCAGAAGCGGGGGAGGGGGGCTACCGGAGAGGAAGCGATCGATGATGCCGTCGACGGAGGGGTGGCCCAAGGAGAAAGCCTTGCCGGCAGGGGAGAAGACGATGACGCCGATCTCGGCGCCGCAGAGGATGGATAGCTCGTTCGCCTTCTTGAAGAGGCCGCGCGACGCTTTGAGAAGCACACATGTCGCGCCTCCTCGTTCTCAATCTTCTTGATCTCGATCTTTTGCCGTCCGATGCTCGGCTTCCTCCTTCTCGCCATTATTATCGTCTATATATCTCAGAGAGAGAAAGAGGCCAGCGGACCGAAAGAAGGTTGGTGGTCTAGGATCAGGGTTGGTACTCCTTATATTGATAGGATCATAGGTTGTGCTTTCCATAAATAGTGGTCGTCAAGTCGGAAGGAAATCAGATTGTACGAATTTTCTAAAATTACATTTAAATATTAGTCTCACAATCAATTTTAATGCAATATAAAACTATAATATATATATTGAGGGAAAGAAGGAAGAATGAATAATCATATATTCATGTAGAGAGAAATTAGTGGACTTTCCAAATTTGAAGGGCTGATTGATTTAACGTAATATATACCAAATAAAGTTGAGGGTCAGAATGGAAGGAAAGCTGAATCCAAATCAAAAGCGGGCGACTTCCTTTGCCCACCATCCAACGACTTTGAGAGACGCGTAAAAGGAAAGAGAGAAAAAAGCGCTTAGACTTTAATACTATGATAGAAAAATAAGGAAAAGTGCTATATATATATTTATTGTTCAGCTACTGTCCATATCAAGAGGTATTTATACTCATTTAAAAAACTATATATAAGGAATTGTGAATCAGAACAAGGAAGGAAAATAGAATTACGTTGATGATGATGAATCAAGCATGACTGTACGTAACTGTAATTTAATTTGATGATAATTTAATTTAGTTTTAAATATTACGATTATAATATATAAATTGAGAAATTAATGGTTGTTGTACGTTGTTCTGATTTGATTTGTACTGGGATGACTTACGAGATTTCAAATAATATTCATCTAATTATAATTTTGCTGGAAGCCCAATCTACAGGTTGGCAATTAATTAAGCGTCTCGGTGACAATTAATGAATGTATTGTTGCGGTTGTCCAGCACCGAATCCGGATTCCAATCCAGTCCTCGGGCTGTGAGAACATAGTCACTTGCTCAACGCTCATCCAACAACTTATCCCGGGCAAGAAGGGGCACAAGATGAACCTAATTAATAATAAAGCGCTTAGACTTTATTTGTTATATAAAATAGGCATTCGAACTCATAATTAACAAGCTCGATATCTTATGTTGAGGCTTGGTTTGTTTAATTATTCGTGAAAGAATTTACTACCATTGAACGACCAAGGTGGGCTTCTTCTAGTTTTTCCTGCAAGTTCGGCTCATCAAGCATAAAGCTTCCGTTCAAACAAAATGCATGTAAGGAAGGTTTGTTTCATAGTTGAACGAGCTCAAACAAGAGACCTATGGATGTAATGAGGAGTCAACACTGCCCTTCCAAAGCGTAAGGCATGGGTTTGGGAATTTCTACTGCTTAGAAACGCCCTTCCAAATCCCCTTCCCTGCCTACTTGGCATCTTCTTCCAAGCGAGAAGAGGAACTGTGAAGTAAGGGCTTGAGCCAATACAAGCGAATGATAGAATATCCATATACCTTGATGTACGTGTCGATGGCCTGGTACAAGCCATCGTCGGTGGCCTGGCGTCCAGCGCAGCCTCCGCCAGCTGGTATGCGTCCACCAGCTTCGCCACCTTGGCTAGCCCCGCGGCGCCGCTCCTCGCCACCGCCGCCGGGCCCTCCTCTGCCCCGACGAACCGCCGCAGCAGCCTCAGCATCAGCCCCACGTCCAGCAGCGTCCCGCACGTGTGGCTGAACGCCGGAATCATCACCTCCCGCAGCGTCGCCTGGTCAAGTTGCCGCCCCGCACGTGCCTCCAGCTCGCTGATACGGCCGGCAGCCGCTCCGACCATGCTCGCCGTCCTCAGAAGCCTCAACAAGAAGTCGCAGGGAACGGCATCCCTCTCTGGGGGGAGGACGCTGACGAGGGTCTCGACGAAGAAGCGCTTCTTGAGCCAGGCGGCGGTGGGGCTCTCGTGGGGCAGGGAGGGCTCGGCGGCGCGGCCGGTGGCCAGCTCGGGGAGCCACCGAGAGGCGTAGTGGGAGACGATGGAGCCGATTGAGGAGGTCAGGGCGGAGGCCCTTAGCCCTGGCGCCGGCGAGGGTCCGGGCCAGGTGGTCGGCGTCGAGGGTACCGGCGTCGTCGAGCCAGGGCTCGGCCGGGAAAAGGTCAGAGGGCGGTAATGGGAGCTTGTCCTTGCGATGGAAGGAGGAGTTGGGGCTGTGGGACGGAGGAGACCTCATGGCTGGCCGTTTGGGTTGGGGAGAGTCCGGGTTTCCTTCGGTTCGCAGGTTTTCCGAGGATGAGGTGGGATGGGATGCAAAGGGGGAGCCTTTTTCTCTCCAAGGAGGAGGAGGAGGAGGAGGAGGAGGAGAAGGAGAGGGGGACTGTAAGACGTTAACTGCTGCTGCCATGACGGAAGCTTTCACGAGCGGGTAAGCGAAGAAGGTTAATGGGGAATGGAAACGAGTCTAGATGTGTGAACCCGAAGAAGGTTAATGGGGAATGGAAACGAGTCCAATGTGTGAACTGTGGACCAAAAACGGCCGCTAGAAAATAGTGAAAAAAAGCAGCATTAATTTTATTATATCTTGATTTACAATAATCGTTACTTTTTAGCGAGGAGGCAGGCCACCTGAATATTTTATAATCCGTTCTCTTTTTAGCGCGCTCTCAAGCGCGTAGTCTCTCTCTCACATTGTTCTTCAACTGCGTCATCTCCTCACCCGCAAGACCCAATATAACTTAGGAACAGATCTTCTGAGATCTGGCATCGCCACCGATTTGCTCCATGAGATCTAGCATTGCTGCCTTTGTTGCAGGATCAAGCAAGATCTAGCACTCCCTTGTCGCTCGGAGACAATAGAGAGAGGTTTACTAAGACTTCAAAGGAAACAGAGCCCTGTATCCTAAGAGCTTTTCTTTTTCCGTATTTCGAAAGAAAAAAAAATCACCTCAAATCGGGCTGGAACTGCAGGTAAATGGCGGTTCGAATCATCCTGGTTAACCGGTTCAAACATTGGAGCCGATAGGACAAACATGTTTCTCTCTTTAGTACCTCAGACAAATTAACATATAGTCTTCCGATAACGGGTCAAGCGGTTCAACTCGATCTAATCCATCTAGATCTTTACACATACTCTGGAGTAAAGTGGGACTTTGGGAGCAATCAAAGATTCGGTTCTAACTCTTGTAGGTAATAAAAAGAAAATGATTAAAACCTTAGAAATGCAATCCCTTGAGGATAAGCATTAAGAAGATGAGAAAGCTGAGGTAAAAAATTTGAGGTCAAGTATATCAGTTTTTTCCCTTGTTATCGCCTAATTTACTAGACAGTCCCCTTCCTAATTGACTTTTCTGTAAACTTATGAGGATTTAAACTGAAAAAATGGATAGAATAATTATCTAAAAATACTAGTAATTAGTCTAATCATTGATTCAAGTCATAAAAGTTGTTCAATTACTACTATTGAAATCTCTATACGTAACTTCGATATATGTTTACATAGTGTGCTCTATTTTAAAACACCTTCTTATAGGCTTTGAGAGCAAAAGACTGCAATCAGATGCTGCCATACGATATTTTAAAATATTCTTGCAAAAAATCCCCCTTTAATATTATGTTTGAAGGAAGCAGTAAAACCATGCAACATTAACTTTTATCGATCAAAACACCGGAAGACAGAGAGTGAGAGCCTTCAACTAATAAGACCAAAAAAAAAAAAATTCCGGGAAGACAAAGAGTGAGTGCCTTCAATTAATAAGACAAAAAAAAAATTTGGGAAGATAGAGAGTGAGCGCCTTCAACTAATAAAACCAAAAAAAAAAAAATTCCGGAGTACCTCATATCGAAGCATTATTTTTCTCAACCAGTTTCATCAACTCAAGCAGAAGAAGTCCTGAATCAAGGACAGACCAATCATCATCGGACCGAGACTACTCTTAAAAGAGCCAACGGCCATAGCCAAAGCCAGTGCGAGGAGGAAGCGTCACGCTCCCCTCCAGTCCACGACCAAAGCCAGTGGGAGGAGGAAGCGCCATTCTCCCCTCCAGTCCACGACCAAAGCCAATGGGAGGAGGAAGCACCATGCTCCCCTCCAGTCCATGACCAAAGCCAGTGGGAGGAGGAAGCACCATGCTCCCATCCAGTCCACGACCAAAACCAACTCCCATCCAGTCCACGACCAAAACCAATGGGAGGAGGAAGCGACATGCTCCCCTCCAGTCCACGACCAAAGCCAATGGGAGGAGGAACCGCCATACTCCCCTCCGTCCACAACCGAAGCCTAGACTCACACCTGGAGCGCCCCCCGCTGAGATCGTGCTCCGTGTATGCGTGGCCTCGATGACGAGCTCGTCAGCGCGCCTGGCCACATCCATCCTCGGCCTCTCGAACGCCTTATGCAGGCTCTCGAGCTCGCCCAACCCGAGCTCCTCGAAGTTCGCACAACCCAGAAGGTGTCCTTCCCGGCCCGCTTCGTGCTCACAGCCTCCTCGAGCACCGCCTTCTTCCTCTTCTCGGCCTCAAGCATGCCCACGAGCTCCATCTGTTGGCGGTTGAGCTCGCCGATAAGCATGATTTCACGCGCCCCGGCATATGGCTATCGGTGGACGACAGAAGCGGGGTAGGGGGGCTGCTAGAGAGAAAGCGGTCGAATGCCGTCCACGTAGGGGTGGCCGAAGGAGAAAGGCTTGCTGGCAGGGGATAAGACAATGACGCTGATCTCGGTGCCGTAGAAGATGGATAGCTCGTTCGTCTTCTTGAAGAGGCCAGCACGGCGCTTGGAGAAGCACACCTGTCGCGCCTCCTCGTTCTCAATCTTCTTCTTGATCTCGATCTTCTATCGTCCCATGCTCGACTTCCTCCTTCTCGCCATTATTATCGTCTATATATCTCAGAGCGGGAGAGAGAAAGAGGCCAGCGGAGTGAGAGGAGGTTGGTGGTCTAGAATCAGGGTTGGTGCTCCTTATATTGATAGGATCATGGGTTGTGCTTTCCATAAGTGGTGGTCGCCAACAAGTCGGAAGGAAATCAGATTGCGTGAATTTCCTAAAATTACATCGTTAATTGAATTAAATATCAGTTTGGCAATCAATTTTAATGCAATATAAAACTATAATATATAGATATTGAGTCAGGAAGAAGGAATAATCATATATTCATGTGGAGAGAAATTAGTGGACTTTCCAAATTTGGAGGGCTGATTTAACGTAATATATACCATATAAAGTTGGGGGTCAGAAGTCAATGGAAGGAAAGCCGAATCCAAATCAAATAAGCTTCTGAATTTGGGTATAAAGTCAATGGAAGGAAGGCCGTCGGATCATCGCCGATCGGATGGCTCGCAATGGTCCGATCGATTATCTTCGATCGGGATCATGGCTTGGATCGATCGCAACCGTCGGATCGTTGCCAATCGGATGGATTGCAATGGTCCGATCGATCATCCCCGATCGGAATCATGGCTCAGATCGATCACAATCGTTGGATCGTCACCGATCAGATGGATCGCAATGGTCCGATCGATCATCGCTAATCA
>UESW01002117.1:193105-244949 GCA_900491605.1 Calamus simplicifolius | reverse complement strand
TGCGATCGATCCAAGCCATGATACTGATCGGCGATGATCGATCTTCGACCGTTGCGATCATTGCGATCGGCGACGATCTAACGGTTGCGATCGATCCAAGCCCTGATCCCGATCGGCGACAATCGATCTCGGACCATTGCGATCAATCCGGTCGACGACGATCCGATGGTTGCGATCGATCCAAGCCCTGATCCCGATCGGCGACGATCGATCTTGGACCATTGCGATCAATCCGGTCGATGATGATCCTACGGTTGTGATCGATCCAAGCCATGATCCTGATCGACGACGATCGATCTCGGACCGTTGTGATCGATCAGGTCGGCGATGATCCGATGGTTGCGATCGATCCAAGCCCTGATCCCGATCGGCGACGATCGATCTCGGACCGTTGCGATCGATCAGATCGGTGACGATCCGATGGTTGCGATCGATCCAAGCCCTGATCTCGATCGGCGACGATCGATCTCAGACCGTTGCGATCGATCCGGTCGCCGACGATTCGACGGTTGTGATCGATTCAAGCCATGATCCCGATCGACGACGATCAATCTCGAACCATTGCGATCAGTCCGATCAGCGACGATTCGACGGTTGCGATCAATCCAAGCCATGATCCTGATCGGCGGCAATCGATCTTCGACCTTTGCGATCAGTGCGATCGGCGATGATCTGACGGTTGCGATCGATCCAAGCCATGATGCCGATCGGCGACGATCGATCTCGGACCATTGCGATCGATCCGGTCAGCGACGATCTGACAGTTGCGATCGATCTAAGCCCTGATCCCGATCGGCGACAATCGATCTTGGACCATTGCGATCAATCCGGTCGGTGACGATCCGATAATTGCGATCGATCCAGGCCCTGATCCCGATCGGCGATGATCGATCTTGGACCGTTGCGATCAATCCGGTCGACGATGATCCTACGGTTGCGATCGATCCAAGCCATGATCCCGATCGGCGATGATCGATCTCGAACCATTGCAATCTGTCCGATCGGCAACGATCCAATGGTTGCGATCGAAGCCCTGATCCCGATCGGCAACGATCGATCTCGGACCGTTGCGATCAATCCGATCGACGACGATCCTACAGTTGCGATCGATCCAAGCCAGGATCCCGATCGGCGACGATCGATCTTGAGCCATTGCGATCAGTCCGATCGGCGATGATCCGACGGTTGCGATCGATCCAAGCCGTGATCCTGATCGGTGGCAATCGATCTCCGACCATTGCGATCAGTGCGATCGGTGACGATCCGACGGCTGCGATCGATCCAAGCCATGATGCCGATCGGCGACGATCGATCTCGGACCATTGCGATCGATCCGGTTGGCGACGATCCGATGGTTGCGATCGATCCAAGCCCTGATCCCGATCGGCGACGATCGATCTCAGACCGTTGCGATCAATCCGATCGGCGATGATCGATCTCAGACCGTTGCGATCAATCCGGTCGGCGACGATCGATCCAAGCCCTTATCTCGATCGGCAAAATTTTTTTCTCTAAAAATGCATCGCTAATGCATCGTAATATTTTTATTTGATAATTATATTTTATAAAAATTAATTTTTCTAAAAATAATTGCGACGCATTAGCTTGCGTCGCAATGTTTTATTTTTAATTTTTTTTATAAAATTTATTTTTTAAAAAAATTGTGACTCAAATCTTGCGTCACTAAATTAAAAATTAATTTTTTTTATTTCTCTATTTTATTGCATCGCTAATGCGTCGCTATTTAACATAATTAATTTTTTTAAAAAAAATTGCGACGCAATGAGATGCGTCGCAATATTTTTATTTATTAATTATAATTTATAAAAATTAATTTTTCTAAAAATAATTATGATGCAACTGTTTACTCGTAATGTTTTATTTTTAATTTTTTTCTATAAAAATTATATTTTTTAAAAAAATTGCAATGCAATACATGCGTCGCTAAATTAAAAATTAAATTTTTTAATTTTTGATTTAATGCGTCGCTAATGCGTCGCTATTTAACATAATTAATTAATTTTTAAAAAAATAGCGACGCAATAAATTACGTCGCAATATTTTTATTTCATACTTATATTTTATAAAAATTATTTTTTCTTAAAATAATTGCGACTCACCTATATGAGTCGCAATGTAGCGACTCATTTTATATGCATCGCTAAATTGCAACGCAATTCTATGCGTCGCAATGTTTTATTTTTAATTTTTTTATAAAATTTATTATTTTCAAAAACATTGCGACGCCATACTTGCGTCGCTAAATTAAAAATTAATTTTTTTAATTTTTTTGATAAATAGCATCGCTAATGCATCGCTATTTAACATAATTAATTTTTTTTAATAAAATTGTGACGCAATGGTTGCATCGCTAAATTTAAAAATAATTTTTTTTTACTTTTTTTGTTATTTCCGTTGCTAATGCATCGCTAAATAGCGACGCAATCTTTGCATCGCTATATTAATGATTTTTTTTTATTTTATAGGTATTGGCGTCGCTAATGCGTCGCTATATTGCGACGCATTTTTTTTTGCGTCGCTATTTATTTTTCTCGCTGATTTATCGCAATTTGGTCGCAATTTAGTGACGCAAAAATGCGTCGCTAAATTGGCATCGCTATTTCCGAATTTTCTTGTAGTGCATCTTGTATATGAATAATTAGGGGTGGCAAAGTTGAACACGATACGCGAACACGACTCAAGCCCATATGTAAATGCATCGACACAATTATAATACGAAATAATTGTGTCATGGGTTAATCCGTCAACTTGAAAGTGATCCGTTTAGGATTCATTTAGTTGATGACATGTTCAAACAGGTCGGATTGTGTTAAGTGGGTCGCATTGTGTCTATTTGTGTTAAGAAAGTTGGGTTTGTTCGTGTTGAGCGAAATATGTTGCATCAATCTCATACAAGTTGTTTAATAAACGAGTCATACATATCATATTGTGCTACCTGTGTAATAATCATATTGTGTTTATGTTTAGATTTTTGACATGATTAATTAATCGTGTCGTGTTTGTGTTGACTCATATATTGTTATATCTAAGGTTCGACACGAATGCGACATGTAAGCACGAATTGCCACCTCCACAAATAATCATGGAACAACCTCCTCAAGGAATATGTAGCCTTATGGTTTTATGAAAACTGGGTCTATTATTAACAAAATAGATAAATAATTTAATTTATACGCTCTTATAATACTTTTATGCTGGTCCAGATTTTAATATCAGTGCCACTGCAATGACTAGAACTACTGCTTAGAAATGAAATTTCTTCCATTGATTTATTTTATCCCGAAGCTTTCTTTTCAACAATTTTCCAGTTGATGAACAAATATGAATATGAAATCTATTGTTGAATACTTCAAAGAGATGTATGGATTTACAATTCAGCACTCTCATCTTCCTTGCCTTCAAGTAGGAAATCAAAAGAAGGCAAATTATCTGCCGATGGAGGTGAGTTCAATGCCTTATAGCGTCTTTTGTTGACCTAAGTAATTCAGGTCTGATTGGACATATACCTTACAGGCTTCCAAGATAGTTGAGGGCCAGAGATACACAAAGAGGTTGAATGAAAAGCAGATTACTTCCCTGCTTAAGGTTACATGCCAGAGACCCAGAGAACAGGAGATGGATATCTTGCAGGTCAAAAATCTAAACCGCCTTATCAGTGGTTTGAGACTCATCTGTGAGCTTGCATTTGTCATGAACCTTTGTGTATTGAGCATTGACAGTTGCTTATTCATAACAAAATTTGAGGGGAGAGACACATCTCATATTTTCTCATGGACTATTACCTATATCTTTTGACAATGCTTGCCCCCTAGACACAACATACTCACTATAGTGTTTGACTAATATGATCTCTGGACTTTAGAATAACTGCCTTACTTGTGTAGGGACATTTGTAGTGTTACTCTTATATATTGATGTATTATTTATACGTCAAGTAAGGTTATAGTACGAGCAGGAAGGATGGGGAAGATTTAGACGCACTGTCCAAATTAAATAAATACAGTACCTAAATTCTCATGCACATGAAAGGGAAGGATGTTCCTGTAATTCTACTGGGCATCGTTAGCCTATATATGTGATCAAATTTTTTTGGATGTATTCAACACATTTTTGTACGTGTCTGTGTACTATTATTATTTCATCCAAAATGGCTATGTACAGCTAAATTTTTATGGATGACGTGAATGGCCCATGTAAAGTGCTTTTGTTAGTAATTATTAGATCCAAAATGGTAGCACACAAACTCATGACCCTCAACCTCATGTCATTAGGTCTGAAGTTCTGTTTGTCTCAAATTCTGAAATGAAAACCAAAATGCTTTGATCTTAGTGAGATATGATCGATTTGAAATTTGACCGGTTTTGGAGTTTTGACCAAAACAAGCTAATGAAGCAAATTAATTGTCTATATATACACTTGTGGTCGAACTGAATTTGAGGTTAAAATTTTCATTGGCTAATTTTTACTTAAATGTATAGCCCAAGATGGGTTGGTAGTCATAACTGGAATTGCATTAATGTGAAACAGATAAGTCATGCTAGTTTAAAATCATATGAGCTTACTACAAATGTGCAACTATAATTATGTATTTATAAACCTATTGTAGATAATGAGCCATACCTATCATTGTAGTAGCTCTAAGCAAACAGGATTCATTTTACAAAATGAGAATATTTCCAACTTGTAAGATATGCATATTTTGGAGTCTTTGATGTCATCAGACCTTTCTAGGAACAACATCTGTAAGCCATTAAATAGTTGGGGATGAAAAGTGAAGTTGCCAACCACAGAATTTTTTTTTTTTTTTTTTTTTGTATTTGCAACAACTGTAGAATGACATATGTATTACTCAGCAATTTTTATGTAAATACTGAATTTGTTTTTTTTTCAGTCGAGCAAGTTGTTGGAAATTTGATGTGTGCCCATGTGGCAGCCTAGGCAATCACGGGCACCCTACCTAGGGCTATATATCAAGGCTATTCCACTTCTTTGGTCAAATAACTTTTTCGTGCTATGATAAACTACATCTATCTTTTGCTTGTGTTAATGTGGCTTTGTGTGGGCCTACCATCTTTGGAACTCCCATCTTTCCTCTCAGAATTATGGGCTCATTTTCAGCAGCTTTTATTAGAGGTTTTAGTCATCTCTGGCTGATGTTCCTACTCTGTCACCACACTATCTTCATGAGGCTTTAACTAACTACAAGTTCTGTTATTACATGATGGCCTTACTGGAATAGTTTTTTTAAAAAGACAATTGACTATCATTATATTATATTTTTGTTGATTGATGCTAAGGTTTGCAAAATGAGGCTCACAAAATTACATTATATATCCACCATTTTCAGACAGTTCATCAAAATGGGTATGACCAAGATCCCTATGCAAAGGAATTTGGCATCAATATTAGTGACAAACTCACCTCGGTGGAAGCACGAGTTCTTCCTGCTCCATGGGTAATGTGTAATTCTTGTTGGTAGTGGATTCATTGAGTTACTATAAAATGGTTCTGCCAGATGGATGGTCTACTATTTTTTGTGCTGATGAATATTTATTCACCTAATGTGTTTTGTAAAGCTAAAATATCATGACACTGGAAAAGAAAAGCAATGTTTGCCTCAGGTTGGCCAATGGAATATGATGAACAAGGTACAGATGCTATAAAAATTGTGCCACAGATTTTCAGATTTTTCCAGGTGCCCTATTGGTGCAGCGTAGGTTGTAGGTCTGTAGTATTATGTTTATTAAAACACATCTCCACAATGCAGAAAGTGATAAATGGATGCACAGTAAATCACTGGGCCTGAATTAACTTTTCACAAAGTGTTCAAGAAAGCACTGCTCGTGGATTTTGTCAGGAGCTCTAGCACAGATGTGTCAAATATCTGGCATGGTAAATTCTTGCATCCCAGTAGCATTAATCTCAAGCAAGTTTTAATTGCTTCATTTTTCCTCATGAGGGTGATCATCTCTAGCTGGTCCACATTTCTGAGAACAAATGGCAGACTGGTTGTAATTCATGCACAGCCATGCTTAAATCTTGCGGATCTAACATTGCAGGAATTCAACCGCGAGCCAGTAATTCCAATCTATTCTGCAAGGCCAGAGCAAGTGGGGAAGGCTCTTAAACATGTGTATAATGCAGCAGCAAACAAACTCAAGGGGAAAGAACTAGAGCTTCTTTTAGCCATCCTTCCTGACAATAATGGTTCTCTATATGGTGTGGCTGCATTTCTTATATTCCATCATTATGTTGCTACTATTTTTTATGCCATGCACATTTTTGCGAAGGTAGTCTTTTAATCATGATCCTGATATATGCATACAGGTGATCTGAAGCCTTGTAAAATAATAAGATTAGAAGGCCTGATATGATCTCATGTGATAATCATTCACCAAGGCATAGATGTCATGCGATAATCATTCACCAAGGCATTGCAAGAAATTAAAATGGATCAATATAATCCACATCACAGAAAATTGCAGAAAACTCAAGAAAAACTTCTCTAGTATTTATTGCTGCATTTGGCTTATGATTGTTCACCAAACTTCAATTGTTGGTGCAGGGGACTAGTAGGCCAGCACACTACCACGTTCTATGGGACGAGAACAACTTTACTGCAGATGAAATGCAGACGCTGACAAATAATCTCTGCTACAGTACGTAATGTCCTTTAAATGGATTTTCATTCCATTAATGTTCGTGAGGCAGTTAACTAATTTTTTGTTTTAATTGGTGTATGACTGCAGCTATGCTCGGTGCACGCGATCTGTTTCTGTTGGTAAGAACTTCTGTGCCACTGGAAGCCGTTTAACAACGTTTTTAATTATGCCAGATAGAAATGGTTTCTTTTTATACAGTTTTACTGATCTATGTTTCCCCCCCCTCTCTCTCTCTCTCTCTTTTTTCCTCTCCTTATGAATGTCTGAGCAGTGCCACCAGCATATTATGCTCATATGGCTGCATTTCGAGCCCGGTTCTACATGGAGCCAGAGATGTCTGAGAACACGACATCCCGGAACACACGCACAGCCAATGGGTCCTCTGTGAAGCCACTCCCAGCCTTGAAAGAGAAGGTGAAGAGGGTGATGTTCTACTGTTAAAAGGGAAGGCAAGAATAAGCTGCGTCTTGTACATCAATGTTGTATTTATAGTGTAGAGTGGACAATGTACTACAGTTTTTCAAAGATACGCAGTTCCTGAGATGAGCCATGGGGCTTGTCAAGCAACCATGCAACATTAACTCTTACCGATCAAAACACCAGAAGACAGAGAGTGAGCGCCTTCAACTAATAAGACCAAAAAAAAAAAAAAATTCCGGGAAGATAGAGAGTGAGCGCCTTCAACTAATAAGACCAAAAAAAAATCCGGAGTACCTCATATCGAAGCATTATTTTTCTCAACCAGTTCCGTCAACTCATGCAAAAGAAGTCCTGAATCGAGGACAAACCAATCATCATCGGACCGAGACTACTCTTAAAAGAGCCCACGGCCATAGCCAAAGCCTGTGGGAGGAGGAAGCGCCATGCTCCCCTCCAGTCCATGACCAAAGCCAGTGGGAGGAGGAAGCGCCATGCTCCCCTTCAGTCCACGACCAAAGCCAATGGGAGGAAGAACCGTCATGCTCCCCTTCAGTCCATGACCAAAGCCAGTGGAAGGAGGAAGCGCCATGCTCCCATCCAGTCCACGACCAAAGCCAATGTTAGGAGGAAGCGCCATGCTCCCCTTCAGTCCACAACCAAAGCCAATGGGAGGAAGAACCGCCATGCTCCCCTCCAGTCCACGATCGAAGCCAATGGGAGGAGGAAGCGCCATGCTCCCCTCCAGTCCATGACCAAAGCCAATGGGAGAAAGAAGCCGCCATGCTCCCCTCCAGTCCACGACCAAAGCCAATGGGAGGAAGAACCGCCATGCTCCCCTTCAGTCCATGACCAAAGCCAGTGGGAGGAGGAAGCGCCATGCTCCCATCCAGTCCACGACCAAAGCCAATGGGAGGAGGAAGCGCCATGCTCCCCTCCAGTCCACGACCAAAGCCAATGGGAGGAAGAACCGCCATGCTCCCCTCCAGTCCATGACCTAAGCCTAGACTCACACCTGGAGCGCCCCCCGCTGAGATCGTGCTCGTGCATGCATGGCCTCGATGACGAGCTCGTCGGCACGCCTGGCCACGTCCATTCTCAGCCTCTCGAACGCCTTATGCAGGCTCTCGAGCTCGCCCAACCCGAGCTCCTCCAAGTTTGCACCGCACAAGGTGTCCTCCCCGGCCCGCTTCGTGCTCACAGCCTCCTCGAGCACCGCCTTCTTCCTCTTCTCGGCCTCGAGCATGCCCACGAGCTCTATCTGCTGGCGGTTGAGCTCGCCGATAAGCATGGTTTCGCACGCCCCCGGCATATGGTGGTTGGTGGACGGCAGAAGCGGGAGAGGGGGGCTACCGGAGAGGAAGCGGTCGATGATGCCGTCGACGGAGGGGTGGCCGAAGGAGAAAGGCTTGCCGGCTGGGGAGAAGACGATGATGCCGATCTCGGCGCCGCAGAGGATGGATAGCTCGTTCGCCTTCTTGAAGATGCCGGTGCGGCGCTTGGAGAAGCACACCTGTCGCGCCTCCTCGTTCTCAATCTTCTTGATCTCGATCTTCTGCCGTCCCATGATCGGCTTCTTCCTTCTCGCCATTATTATCGTCTATATATCTCAGAGCGGGAGAGAGAAAGAGGCCAGCAGAGCGAGAGGAGGTTGGTGGTCTATAATGGTGCTCGTTATATTGATAGGATCATGGGTTGTGCTTTCCATAAGTGGTGGCCGCCAACAAGTTAGAAGGAAATCAGATTGCACGAATTTCCTAAAATTAGATCGTTAATTGAATTAAATATCAATCTGGCAATCGATTTTAATGCAATATAAAACTATAATATATAGATATTGAGTCAGATCAGGAAGAAGGAATAATCATATATTCATGTGGAGAGAAATTAGTGGACTTTCCAAATTTGGAGGGCTGATTGATTTAACGTAATATATACCAAATAAAGTTGGGGTCAGAAGTCAATGGAAGGAAAGTCGAATCCAAATCAAAAGCGGTGACGGGGTTGTGATAAAGAACAAGAGGACCAGTTGAAGTCACGACTTCCTTTGCCCATCATCCAACGACTTTGAGAGACGTGTAAAAGGAAAGAGAGAAAAAAGCGAGCGGTAGAGAGTCCCCGGCTCAAATCCAATTTATGAAGTTTCAAAGATTTTCTGGGCTAAGCCCCGAGGGAGGCAGGCGACAAACAAGCCGAGGCCATCAGTGACCGTAACAGACAAATCGATGGGACACTAGTTGCCTTGCTCAACGCATGGTGGGAAAGGTAAAGAAAGAGAGCGGCATGTTGAGGTTGTTTTGATGAACGGCAGCAATGTTATAGGAGCTGGAAGTAGTTGTGTAAGTAGTAGGAAGAGCTCTGAAGGAAAGGTGAGAGAGGAAAAGAAAAGAGGGCTTCCAAGATCTGAAAATGGAAGGGCTTTCCATCATCGCCATCTATGATCTTGGGGAATGCGAAGAGGTGTGAAATGCATAGGAAAGAAGCCCAAGGTGATTAGTGATGATGTTGATTGCAAGGAGGATTTCTGGGCTACAGGCGGTAGTAAGTTCATCAAGGCCTGTACCAGAGCAACTAAGAGAGCAGTGAAGAAGTGATGGTCATGAAATTTATTTGAATGTTTTTATTCATCATTATTATCATCACTATTTGATATTGTAGTTGTTTCGCCAACCAAGTATTGGTTGATTGATTGATATTTGTTGTATTTTACAAGTATGCTTCTGTTAATATCTTTGTACCCGAGGCTGGACTGGTTTCGCATATGTATAACTACTTGTTATAATAAGTTAAATCTCAATTATTTCCTTTCCCTGTGCTCTTTCATAGCAGAAAGATTGTAGATAACCCAATTAACATTCCTTTGGTTGGAACCATATAAAATCTGTTGCAATGCGAGTCACTTTGTCATTGGTCATGACAGAGGAACAGGGATCAGGAACAAGGATGAGAAAGTTCTGTTTATGAGGAGCAGCTTAAAACCCTTGATTTCTTCTTAGTTCTTTTAGCTCATCAGCTAGCTATGTTCTAAGAAAGTGAAACAGATGTCCGTGATATTTTGAAAAGGTTGGATTGTTGGAAAGGATTATTTGTTCTCGTGGCGGTTGATTGAGTAGGGGATATCCGCTTTTTCTTGCATTTTTTATGAGTGCTCTTTGGGGCTTGAAAATAGGATTGTTTTGTTCTGTAATATGATATCTCCAGCTGTGAACACATGTGGGGTGCCATCCACTTCAATCCAACTTTGGCCAACCTCTTTTGATATATTCTGATCCTTCATTTTCCTCCTCGCCTCCTTGGATTCATTCCATTGCCCAGATTCAGCATATAAGTTTGACATCAGAACATGAGCTCCATCATGCAATGGATCCAATTCAAGTATCTTCTCGTAGGCAAGTTTGCCCAACTCCACATTCCGATGGATTCTACAAGCGCCTAACAGAGCTCCCCATACGTGTTTGCATCTACTTCATATCCCAAGCTTGTGATAAAATCCACAGCTTCATCCAAGAGACCTGCCCGTCCAAGGAGGTCAACCATGCATCCTATGTGCACCATCTCTGGCTCAACCTCATAATCCGACATGCTATGATAAATTCTCTTCCCTTCATCGACCAATCCAGCATGCACGCATGCAGATAAAACGCTGACAAACGTAATGGAGTTGGGTCTTGCAGAGTCCCCGCCTATGGTTTGCATCTGGTTGAAGGCCTGGACAGCCTCCTCACCACGCCCGTGCGTGGCCAAGCCTTAAATCAGTGCAGTCCAAGCAAACACGTCCCTCTCCTGCATGCCCTCAAAAACCTGTACAGCCTTCACCAGACAGCCACATTTGGCGTACATGTCTATCAGGGCAGCAGTGCCCAAAGTTGCATCGATTTGCACTCCGCTGCTCTTTACGTAGAGATGTACTGCTCTTCCTTCTTCTAGTGCACCCAGATGCGAGCATGCAGTCAGGACGCTGAGGATGGTGATCTTATCTGGTTCGATAGAGCCTTCCATCAGAAGATCTTTGTAGACTTTGATTGCTTTCTCTGGCTGCTCATTTCTAACATATCCAAGAATCATAGTGCTCCAAGAGAAATTGTCCTTCATGGGCATTTGTTCGAAGAGTGAACGAGCGAGCATAGCCTGCAATCATGGAATTCCAAGAGACGATGTCTCGTTCCAGCATTTCATCGAAAACTCTTCGCCCAAGATCGACATGTCCGATTCTCGAGTACATATCAATGAAAGCATTACAAATGGGAACATTTAATTCGATACCCATCTCCCTTGCGCGACCATGAATCTCGAGTCCTAACTCTAAACGCTCACAAGCGGACAGTAGGCTAAGAAAGGTCGCTTCGTTGGCTCTTATATTCCTTGCCTTCATCTCAGACAGCAACTGCAAACCTTCCTCCAAGCTCCCATTCTCCGCGTACCCTGAAATCATGACATTCCATGAAATCAAATCCTTCTCAGCCATACCAGCAAACAGTAAGCGAGCAACTTGAATTTGCCCACACTTCGCATACATATTCATCAGAGAATTACTTAAAATAAGGCTCAATTCAAAACCCTTTTCTTGTATGCAATAGTGTATATCCTTCCCCGCGGAAAGAACGTTGGTGGCCAACGTAACCTGGTCGGTATTGATATTTCTCCAATTCTTGGAGCGAAAGAGAGCCACCGCCTCCTCCGGGCGATCATTATCGACGAAGCCCGCAATCATCGCAGCCCAAGAGATAGGGTACACCCGGATCGAAAAGCTGGTTTTGGCCTTGATAACGTCGGTCCAGAAGCTGCGGCCGTACTTCAAGCACATTCTGTGACGATCCTAACCAACCAACCTATCAAAGAGGTGGTTCATCGTCCGAAGACATCAGGGAGAATGGCTAAGTAGGCCGTCGAGCTAAGCGAGCATGATATCCGATTCCAAACTTGCCCGGCCATCAAAGCCCAAGTTCTAGCTGATTTCCTCCTTGAATGCACTATCCCAGAGGATGGCTCCACTCCGGACTCCTCCGAACACTCGAGATCCGGCGCCCTATGGTTGCTCCATGTCGACGGATCGTCTAATGCCAATGGCTCCGGCGCTGGCTTGATCCTCACCAGCCAGGAGGGGGCGACCTTCGAGTATGGTGTTCGCTTCTCCTTCTCAGCCTCCAATAATGAAGCCGAGTATGAAGCTCTGCTCGATGGACTCCGAATCGCCCACGACCTTAAAGTGAAGATGTTGAATGCCTTCACTGACTCTCAGTTGGTAGCTGGTCACGTGCGGGGCGAGTTCGAGGCCCGGGAGCCAAACATGATTCAATACCTCCAAGAGGTGCGGGGTTTATTTACCCATTTCTCTGAATTTGAAATCATTCAAATCCCAAGATCCGAGAATGCACGTGCCGATCTATTGTCCCAACTAGCAACTATGGAGTCGATGGATGCCGAGCATAAGTTTCCTTTGGAAATTTTGGAAAGACCTAGCATCGCGAAGGTTGACCGAGTGATGCAGGTTGAGTCCGAACCATCCTGATTCGATCCTATATTAAAATATCTTAAAGAGGGGTTACTCCCAGCCGACCGAAAGGAAGCAAGAAAGCTGAAGCTGCAAGCCATTCACTATATGCTGATCGACGACTGGCTGTATAAACGATCCTTTTTCATGCCGCTGCTCAAGTGCCTTCGCCCCTCTGAAGCTGATTATGCTCTCCGGGAGGTACATGAGGGAATTTGCGGCAACCATTTGGGAAGTCGATCATTATGCCACAAGGTGCTGCGCCAGGGGTACTATTGGCCCACCATGCAGAGGGATGCTGACGATCTTGTCCGGACCTGTAACCCCTGTCAGAGACATTCTCACATCCAAAGGCTCCCCTCCGCCAACTTGGTCCCTATTTCCTCCGCTTGGCCCTTTGCTAAGTGGGGCATTGACATTCTAGGACCTTTTCCCCTCGCCGTTGAACAGAGAAAATTTTTATTTATCGCCATTGACTACTTCACCAAATGGGTCGAGGCCGAAGCAGTTGCCCAGATAACCGAAGCTCGAGCCAGGGACTCGTATGGAGATCCATTATTTGTCGCTTCGGCCTCCTGCATACCATCATCATCGACAATAGGAAGCAAATTGATAATCCCAAATTCCAGAAGTTCTGCGAGGATCATGGCATCTTTCACCGCCTCACATCAGTAGGACATCCGCAAGCCAATGGAGAAGCCGAAGTGACCAACCGGACCCTGCTTCAAGGGATCAAAGCTCGGCTCTCCAGAGCCCGTGGCAGATGGGCAGACGAACTTCACCACATCCTATGGGCTTACTGCACCACCCAGAGAGTTTCAATTAGCGAGACCTCATTCCGGATGGCCTTCAGAATGGAAGCTGTCATCCCCGTGGAAATAGGATTTCCTTCTCCGTGGGTGGAAAGCTACTTGGAGGAGGCCAACGGCGAGCAGCTTCGCACCAATCTCGACTTGGTGAAAGAGATCAGAGAGAAAGTTCGGATCAGGATAGCCACCTACCAGCAAAGAGTAGCCCGTTATCATGCCTCCATAGTCAAAGGAAAATCCTTCTCGCCCGGCGATCTTGTTCTTCGGAAAGCATCTGTCTCCAAGCCACTGGAACAAGGAAAGCTGGCTCCAAATTGGGAAGGACCCTATCAAGTAGCGGAAGTCATCGGTCCAGGCACCTATAAGCTCCATGATCTGGATGTGAAATCTATTCTCCGGACGTGAAATTCGGACAATCTCCGTACATACCACCAGTAGGGTACGTTTTCTATAGACTTGCCCTATTTATAGCTTTGGCATCTTGTTCATATTGTCCATGGCATGGACGCTACAACCATTTTTTCGGAAAGGTTGCAATAAAAAAATAGACACCGCTTAACCATTCTCGGCACAACCGAGCTATCTCCCCAGCTAAATCTCCGTACCTCGGCAGAGCCGAGCCTTGAGCTAAATCTCTGTACCTCGGTAGGGCCGAGCCTTGAGTTAAGTCTCCGTACCTCGGCAGGGCCGAGCCTTGAGCTAAATCTCCGTACCTCGGCAGAGCCGAGCCTTGAGCTAAATCTCCGTACTTTTGCAGGGCCGAGCCTTGAGTTAAATCTCCGTACCTTGGCAGAGCCAAGTAAAATATCAAAAGCTTTCATCCGAATTCGGGCAGCTTACAAGCCCCGGCCAGATCAAGTGATCTCCAAGGTTTCATCCAGATTCGGACAGCTTACAAGCCCCGATCGGACCAAGTGATCTCCAATATTTCATCCAGATTCGGGCAGCTTACAAGTCCCGTCCGGACCAAGTGATCTCCAAGGTTTCATCCGGATTCGGGCAGCTTACAAGCTCCAGCCGGATCAAGTGATCTCCAAGGTTTAATCCAGATTCGAGCAGCTTATAAGCCCCGGCCAGACCAAGTGATCTCCAAGGTTTCATCCGGATTTGGGCAGCTTACAAGCCCCGGTCGGACCAAGTGATCTCCAAGGTTTCATCCGGATTCGGGCAGCTTACAAGCCCGGCTGGACCAAGTGATCTCCAAGGTTTCATCCGGATTTGGGTAGCTTACAAGCCCCTGCCGAACCAAGTGATCTCCAAGGTTTCATCCAGATTCGGGCAGCTTACAAGCCCCGGCCGGACCAAGTGATCTCCAAGGTTTCATCCGGATTCGGGCAGCTTATAAGCCCCGGCCGGACCAAGTAATCCTCGAGGTCTCATCCGGATTCGGGCAGCTTACAAGCCCAGGCCGGATCGAGTGACCTCCAAGACTTTAACCGGATTCGGGCAGCTTACGAGCCCCGCCGGCGCCAAATTATATAAGCCTCGGCTAAAGCCGAAGTGTATCTTTTGCCAAAATCCTCGACCGAACCGAGTGAAAAATTATCCAAAGTCTCGATCAAATCGGGTGACTTCTCAGATGTTCTAAGATAACAAAACATCCCCTGGTACTTCGGTAGAGGTAAACTACCTCCTTTTATTCAACCATAAAGACATGCTACGAGATGTCTCTTTTCGAAGAAATACTTGCTTCATTCTGCAAACAAAATCATGCTTACCACATGAGTCCGCAGGACCACCCAGGTTTCCTTTTGACTCAAACAGGGCAAACGTTCTCTCCACTGAGGACCGAACATTGGTCTTAGCAAAAATAAAGCAGTAAGAATGCTGCCGAAGTATGCTATGACATAAAGAGCATGATATGGGAGTAGCAACTCTCAACACCATCATGTCGAAAAAGAAGCAAATGCTAAAAGAAGAAAGAACAAAACTTTCTTTATTATCAAGGAAATGAATTACAACCTCTGAAGAGGTATTACAAGCGTGCTATAGCGCAGGAGAAAAACAAACAGATTAAAAAGCAGCTTCGGCCTTTAGTGTTACTGCAGCATCCAAGAAATCAGAGAAATCACATGACTCCAGTTGAGTCGTTGATCCCCTAGACGGACAAGCCAAAAGACCTGAACTGGGCCAAGGACTTGTGGGGACTAATGCCGAGGGCTCCATTTCCCCCCCAAGCAGAGCGCTGGACTGCCAGTCACTGCCCAACAACATAGGCAGGGCTCAAGCAGGCAAACACCACCCTCCTCCCTCTTCGCATGGTAAAAAATCCCTTAGGCAGATGAGCCGAGAAATCCAAATCGAGGGAGGAGGCGAAATTCATATTAACCATGAGGAATGCACATGCTTTGCATTTCCAGTTGTCCCCATGACGGACCACAAAGGACACACAGGAACCGTATGCGAGCGCTCCCCACACGATCTCTGCGGGCCTCTCATACGCCCTCCATATGACCTCTGAGAACTCCTCCCTTGAGGATCGCTTGCTCTTCAGCAGCTACTTCATCGCTCAAACTATCTGGCACTAACCAACTCTCGAAGAGGGAACTGCCCGACATCTTTGCCCTCGGAAGGGCCTTGGATATGTCTCTAAGTTATGAAAAGAGAAGGCTTTGAAAGACGTCTATGCACCATCTGCCTCCCCCTTTCTTATAGGAAATCGATCGCGAGTAGCGGAAAAAATCGTGATGCCACGCGGCGCACCGGGACAAGAAGATACATGTCAAAGCGCGCCAAGGGAGCCCTTCAAGTCATTATGGGAAGAGATCTTCCCATGATCTCGAATCGAGAGCCTTAAATGCGGAGAAACAGCCTATGAATCTTCGAGATATGGGCGAGTCTGGGAAATCCCCAATGAAAAAGATGTTCTCCCAATGGAGCCCGGATACTTGTCGCTCACGCAAAACCAATTCGCCTGGAAAAAGACAAAGCACTGACAGAGCAGTAAAAAGGCACTGGGGCTCGGTAGGCCAAAGCCGTAGGGTAAAAGCCTCGGTCGGAGCCGAAGTGCACCTCCTATTGTTAGTAAAAGCCTCGGTCGGAGCCGAAGTGCATCTCCTATTGTTATTAAAAGCCTCGGCCGGAGCTGAAGTGCATCTCCTATTGTTATTAAAACCTTGGCCGGAGCCGAAGTGCATCTCCTATTGTTATTGAAAGCCTCGGCCGGAGCCAAAGTGCATCTCCTATTGTTATTAGAAGCCTCGGCCAAAGCCAAAGTACATCCCCGATCACTATCTAAAGCCTCGGCTAAAGTCAAAGTGCATCCCCGATCACTATCTAAAGCCTCGGCCGAAGCCGAAGTGCGTCTCCTATTGTTATCAAAAGCTTCGACCAAGACCGAGTGATAAAAAACAAACATTTCAAAGATAGCAGCAAACACGAAAGTTGCAAAAACTCTTCTTTTCATTTGTCACAAAAAGAAAAACAAAAAAGAAAAGAAAAAGATACATAAGCCCTCATTGGGGCTTATCGTCTCCGCCGGGCGCGCTCGAGCTCCCCCCGCGCCGGAGTGTTAAGTCGGCGATCTGTCCTCGAAGGGATGCTACTTGCCCCTCCAGCCGGCTATTAATCCTGTTGAGAAATTATTGAAACATAATTGCCCCAACTTTATTGATTTTGATGATTTCCAAAAGCCATGAGTACCTTAAAGAATAAAATGTGTTTATCTATCAAAAACCTTGAGCTTATTCAAATTGAAAGAAATGGAATATCAATGGTTATATGTAATGAGTTTTGAAACAATTAGAAAAAGGAGTTTCATGCTCTATGCTTAAAAGATTTCATAAAAGGAATTTTTATACATTATAATTCAATCGATGAATTCTTGAAACATGTCTTGAATCCATGCTTAATGTCATATTCAATGTATTCGAGTCAAATTTATATTTAAATTTAATTGGGATAAGTTTTAAAGTCAATCAGAACATTTTTCTGAGTTTTGTATCGCTCCCGAGCCGACTCAAAGTCGACTCCCCAAAATGACTGATTTTCTCGAGTCGAAAGAGTCGAATCATGACTCTCCATGCTAAAAGATTTCAAAAAGAAATACAAATCAATCGATTTAATTCTTGAAACAGTCTTCGAATCCCGCTTAATCGTCATACTCAACGAGCGAGTCGACTTTAAATTTATTTAAGAAAGTCAATTATCGTTTTTGACTCTGCGCGCGGAAAGAGCCCCGACTCCGTCTCGAGTCGTCCCTTTTTTTTCACACTTCCCGAGTCGACTTCTTGCGAGCCAACTCCTGTCTGTGCGAGCCGACTCCGCTCAAACAACAGAACCCATGTTTTTTGAGCACTTCTCGAGTCGACTCCCCATTTTCCTCGAGTCGACTCCCAACTTTCGCGAGCCGACACTTCTATTTTCGCGAGTCGACATTTTGCGTGAACTTTCTTATATATGGCTTCTTTTAATTTATCTCTTGTTTGGAAGGCTTGCTTTTGTCAACGCGCTTAGCAGTTCATATTAGAGACCCTGCACGTTATATGCGGTCTTCGGCGTTTCCACGTGACTTGCCGGTGACGCCCTCTGCACGGTGGCTCACTTAGAACCTTGTGATTGTAAGATCGATGACTGCACCAATTCGCTGATTTAGCATCGACATTAATTCACGATGTGGAGGGGAGCTCGTGTCGTGTCGCTCCTTCCGAAATTGCTTGCTCGCCAGCACCAACAACACCAGCTCCTTTGCCTGCCCCCCGCATCAACGCCCGTCGTCGTCTGTTGTACTACAGGAGTCAAAAGGAGGTGGTGTGCAGGCGATATTTAATTTGTGCCTGCACCGGCTCCAGTCTACACTACGTATGTATCGAGACGAGCGAGCAGTGGCCAGTGGGGGCATCACGGTTTCTGCTGCTCTAATTTATATAGTTATATCCCCCTCTATTGTTCTGCCATCGCCTGCAAGGGCCTTTCTTTGCTATGCCACCCTCTTTAAACCCTCTTCTAACACTGTCCTCCTCGTTCTCCTCCTGCTGTGCTGTGCTGTGCTATTCCACCCAGACTCCAGACTCGGGATAAAATGCCTCTGAAGTAGTGTTGGCGGTTGGTGTGGTAGGTAACTAGGCAGTCTCGCCGCCATGCTCGCAGTGGCAGAGAGAGAAAGCAGCTTCCGCCCCTTGCCCCTCGCCAAGGACCCCGCCAAGGGGGGGGAGAAGCACGTCGTCTCCAAGACGCCCTTCCAGAACTCCATCAACCACCAGCAGCGGCAGCCGCCCCTCGAGAGCCGCACCCCGTTGCCGGTCGCTGCCAAGAAAAGCGCCGGGAAGCGGCGGGGAAGAGGGAGAGTCAAGGTCGCGGCGGAGAGTCCGGTGCCGAAACCCGAGCCGGATACTGGCGTTCGTGCCGGACCGCCGGTTTCCAGCAAGGGCATCGAGTTCCACCGCCGGCCTGGGTTCGGCCAGGTGGGGCACCAAATGCATCGTTAAAGCTAACCACTTCCTCGCAGAGCTGCCCGACAAGGATCTCAACCACTATGATGTGAGCTCATCTCTGTTTCAAGACGAAATACAAACCATTTAGACTGCACTATGGCTTTCTAATTATAATTCTTTTCCGAGCTTCTCTTTTCAGGTCACGATTATCCCGGAGGTGAGCTCACGAAGTTTGAAGAGAGCCATCATGGCAGAGTTGGTCAGACTCCATAGAGAGACTGTTTGCTTACTTTCCCATGTTGGCTATTTGAATCCTTAGTAATTGCCCGCTGATTTCTCGAAAAAAAAAAAAAAATCTATTTGGATGAAATCGTTGCTAGGTACATATCTATTGGGAGATCCTTCTATTCTCCTGAGATCAGAAAACCACATAGGCTAGGTGATGGATTACAGTCATGGTGTGGCTTCTAGCTACCAGAGCATTAGGCCAACAACTCAGATGGGCCTCTCACTGAATATCGGTAAGAATCTGTTTCTTCCTTGCCATTCTATTCACTGCAGAGCTTGAAGGCATTGCACCCTATATTTTTCATGATTGCATGTGGCTGAGTATAAGCTTTTTGGTATTTTATTTCCAGATATGTCATCCACTGCTTTCATTGAGCCACTCCCTGTGATTGAGTTTGTAGCTCAGATCTTAGGCAAAGATGTGTTATCAAGACCATTGTCAGATGCTGACGGTATCAAGGTATGCTAATTAATATATACTTGAATGCACTCGATCAGCACCATATCTTCCTTGACTCTTACTTTGTTTTATTTTTTATTTTTTTAAACTTGTTTTGCACCTTTGCTGTATTAATGTGACCGGTGATGTACGCTTGGCACAAATAGAAAAAAAGTTTCTCAAAGAACACAGTAAGCTACACGATGTATTGGAAAATCTTTGACTAGAGAACGATTATATAAGACCAAAAAAAAAAAACACCGGAAGACAAAAAGTGAGCGCCTTCAACTAATAAGACCAAAAAAAAAAAAAATCCGGAGTACCTCATATCGAAGCATTATTTTTCTCAACCAGTTTCGTCAACTCAAGCAGAAGAAGTCCTGAATTGAGGACAGACCAATCATCATCGGACCGAGACTACTCTTAAAAGAGCCCACGGCTATAGCCAAAGCCAGTGGGAGAAGGAAGCGTCATGCTCCCCTCCAGTCCACGACCAAAGCCAATGGGAAGAAGAAAGCCATGCTCCCCTCTAGTCCACGATCAAAGCCAATGGGAGGAGGAAGCGACATGCTCCCCTCCAGTCCATGACCAAAGCCAGTGGGAGGAGGAGGAAGCGCCATGCTCCCCTCCAGTCCACGACCAAAGCCAATGGAAGGAAGAACCGCCAAGCTCCCCTCCAATCCATGACCAAAGCCAGTAGGAGGAGGAAGCGCCATGCTCCCATCCAGTCCATGACCAAAGCCAATGGGAGGAGGAAGCGCCATACTCCCCTCCAGTCCACGATCAAAGCCAATGGGAGGAGGAACCGCCATGCTCCCCTTCAGTCCATGACTAAAGCCAGTGGGAGGAGAAAGCGCCATGCTCCCATCCAGTCCATGACCAAAGCCAATGGGAGGAGGAAGCGCCATGCTACCCTCCAGTCCACGAGCAAAGCCAATGGGAGGAAGAACCGCCATGCTCCCCTCCAGTCTACGACTGAAGCCTAGACTCACACCTGGAGCGCCCCCCGCTGAGATCGTGCTCCGTGCATGCGCGGCCTCGATGACGAGCTCGTCAGCACGCCTGGCCATGTCCATCCTCAGCCTCTCGAACGCCTTATGCAGGCTCTCGAGCTCGCCCAACCCGAGCTCCTCCAAGTTCGCACCCCACAAGGTGTCCTCCCCGGCCCGCTTCGTGCTCACAGCCTCCTCGAGCACCGCCTTCTTCCTCTTCTCGGCCTCGAGCATGCCCACGAGCTCCGTTTGCTGGCGGTTGAGCTCGCTGATAAGCATGATTTCGCGCGCCCCCGGCATATGGCGGTCGGTGGACAGCAGAAGCGGGGGAGGGGGGCTGCCGGAGAGGAAGCGGTCGATGATGCCATCGACGGAGGGGTGGCCGAAGGAGAAAGGCTTGCCGGCAGGGGAGAAGACGATGACGCCGATCTCGGCGCCACAGAGGATGGATAGCTCGTTCACCTTCTTGAAGAGGCCGGCGCGACGCTTGGAGAAGCACACCTGTCGCGCCTCCTCGTTCTCAATCTTCTTGATCTCGATCTTTTGCCGTCCCATGCTCGGCTTCCTCCTTCTCGCCATTATTATCGTCTATATTAGAAAGAGGCCAGCGGAGCGAGAGGAGGTTGGTGGTCTAGGATCAGGGTTGGTGCTCCTTATATTGATAGGATCATCGGTTGTGCTTTCCATAAGTGGTGGTCGCCAAGTCGGAAGGAAATCAGATTGCACAAATTTCCTAAAATTACATCGTTAATCGAATTAAATATCAGTCTCGCAATCGATTTTAATGCAATATAAAACTATAATATATAGATATTGAGTCAGATAAGGAAAGAAGGAAGAAGGAATAATAATTCATGTGGAGAGAAATTATGGACTTTCCAAATTTGAAGGGCTGATTGATTTAACGTAATATATACCAAATAAAGTTGGGGTCGAAGTCAGGAAAGCCGAATCCAAATCAAAAGCGGGAGTCCCTCTCCAAGGGGAGGACGCCGAAAGAGAGAAAAAAGCGCTTAGACTTTTCTTTGCCCACCATCAACGACTTTGAGAGACGCGTAAAAGGAAAGAGAGAAAAAAGCGCTTAGACTTTAATACTATGATAGAAAAATAAGGAAAAGTGCTATATATATTGTTCAGCTACTGTCCATATCAAGAGGTATTTATACTCATTTAAAAAACTATATATAAGGAATTGTGAATCAGAACAAGAAGGAAAATAGAATTACGTTGACGATGATGAATCAAGCATGACTGTACGTAACTGTAATTTAATTTGATGATAATTTAATTTAGTTTTAAATGTTACGATTATAATATATAAATTGAGAAATTAATGGTTGTTGTACGTTGTTCTGATTTGATTTGTACTGGGATGACTTACGAGATTTCAAATAATATCCATCTAATTATAATTTTGCTGGAAGCCCAATCTACAGGTTGGCAATTAATTAAGCGTCTCGGTGACAATTAATGAATGTATTGTTGCGGTTGTCCAGAACCGAATCCGGATTCCAATCCAGTCCTCGGGCTGTGAGAACATAGTCAATTGCTCAACGCTCATCCAACAACTTATCCCGGGCAAGAAGGGGCACAAGATGAAACTAATTAATAATAAAGCGCTTAGACTTTATTTGTTATATAAAATAGGCATTCAAACTCATAATTAACAAGCTCGATATCTTATGTTGAGGCTTGGTTTGTTTAATTATTCGTGAAAGAATTTACTACCATTGAACGACCAAGGTGGGCTTCTTCTGATTTTTCCTGCAAGTTCGGCTCATCAAGCATAAAGCTTTCGTTCAAACAAAATGCATGTAAGGAAGGTTTTTTATAGTTGAACGAGCTCAAACAAGAGACCTATGGATGTAATGAGGAGTCAACACTGCCCTTCCAAAGCATAAGGCATGGGTTTGGGAATTTCTACCGCTTAGAAACGCCCTTCCAAATCCCCTTCCCTGCCTACTTGGCATCTTCTTCCAAGCGAGAAGAGGAACTGTGAAGTAAGGGCTTGAGCCAATACGAGCGAATGATAGAATATCCGCATACCTTGATGTACGTGTCGATGGCCCGGTACAAGCCATCGTCGGTGGCCCGCGCGTGGCCCGGCACCGCCCGGGCTAGCTCCTCGAACTCCGCCACTGCCAGTCCGGCGTCCAGCAGCCTCCGCCAGGTACGCATCCACCAGCTTCGCCACCTTGGCCAGCCCCGCGGCGCCGCTCCTCGCCACCACCGCCGGGCCCTCCTCCGCCCCGACGAACCACCGCAGCAGCCTCAGCATCAGCCCCACGTCCAGCAGCGCCCCGCACGTGTGGCTGAACGGCGGAATCATCACCTCCCGCAGCGTCGCCTGGTCCAGTTGCCGCCCCGCACGTGCCTCCAGCTCGCTGATACGGTCGGCGGCCGCTCCGACCATGCTCGCCATCCTCAGAAGCCTCAACAAGAAGTCGCAGGGAACGGCGTCCCTCTCCAGGGGGAGGACGCCGATGAGGGTCTCGACGAAGAAGCGCTTCTTGAGCCAGGCGGCGGTGGGGCTCTCGTGGGGCGAGGAGGGCTCGGCGGCGCGGCCGGTGGCCAGCTCGGGGAGCCACCGGGAGGCGTAGTGGGAGATGATGGAGCCGATCGAGGAGGTCAGGGCGGAGGCCCTTGCCCTGGCGCCGACGAGGGTCCGGGCTAGGTGGTTGGCGTCGAGGGTAGCGGCATCGTCGAGCCAGGGCTCGGCAGGGAAAAGGTCGGAGGGCGGCAATGGGAGCTTGTCCTTGCGGTGGAAGGAGGAGTTGGGGCTGTGGGACGGAGGAGACCTCATGGCTGGCTGTTTGGGTTGGGGAGAGTGCGGGTTTCCTTCGGTGCGCAGGTTTTCCAAGGATGAGGTGGGATGGGATGCAAAGGGGGAGCCTTTTTCTCTCCGAGGAGGAGGAGGAGGAGAAGGAGAGGGGGATTGTAAGACGTTAACTGCTGCTGCCATAACGGAGGCTTTCACGAGCGGGTAAGCGAAGAAGGTTAATGGGGAAGGGAAACTTATATGAAGACAGACGAAAATAGTGAAAAAAAGCAGCATTAATTTTATTATATCTTATTGATTTACAATAATCGTTACTTTTTAGCGAGGAGGCAGGCCACCTGAATATTTTTATAATCCGATCTCTTTTTAGCGCGCTCTCAAGCACGTAGTCTCTCTCTCACATTGTTCTTCAATTGCACCATCTCCTCACCCGCAAGACCCAATATAACTTAGGAACAGATCTTCTGAGATCTGGCATCGCCACCGATTTGCTCCATGAGATCTAGCATTGCTGCCTTTGTTGCAGGATCAAGCAAGATCTAGCACTCCCTTGTCGCTCGGAGACAATAGAGAGAGGTTTACTAAGACTTCAAAGGAAACAGAACCCTGTATCCTAAGAGCTTTTCTTTTTCCGTATTTCGAAAGAAAAAAAAAATCACCTCAAATCGGGCTGGAACTGCAGGTAAATGGCGGTTCGAATCATCCTGGTTAACCGGTTCAAACATTGGAGCCGATAGGACAAACATGTTTCTCTCTTTAGTACCTCAGACAAATTAACCTATAGTCTTCCGATAACGGGTCAAGCGGTTCAACTCGATCTAATCCATCTAGATCTTTACACATACTCTGGAGTAAAGTGCGACTTAGGGAGCAATCAAAGATTCAGTTCTAACTCTTGTAGGTAATAAAAAGAAAATGATTAAAACCTTAGAAATGCAATCCCTTGAGGATAAGCATTAAGAAGATGAGAAAGCTGAGGTAAAAAATTTGAGGTCAAGTATGTCAGTTTTTTCCCTTGTTACCGCCTAATTTACTAGACAGTCCCCTTCCTAATTGACTTTTCTGTAAACTTATGAGGATTTAAACTGAAAAAATGGATAGAATAATTATCTAAAAATACTAGTAATTAGTCTAATCATTGATTCAAGTCATAAAAGTTGTTCAATTACTACTATTGATATCCCTATACGTAACTTCGATCAAAACACCGGATGATAAGCTCGTCAGCGCACCTGGCCACGTCCATCCTCAGCCTCTCGAACGCCTTATGCAGGCTCTCGAGCTCTCCCAACCCGAGCTCCTCCAAGTTCGCACCCCACAAGGTGTCCTTCCCGGCCCGCTTCATGCTCACAGCCTCCTCGAGCACCGCCTTCTTCCTCTTCTCGGCCTTGAGCATGCCCACGAGCTCCATCTGTTGGCAGTTGAGCTCGCCGATAAGCATGATTTCGCGTGCCCCCGGCATATGGTTGTCAGTGGACGGCAGAAGCGAGGTAGGGGGGCTGCCGGAGAGGAAGCGGTTGATGATGCCATCCACGTAGGGGTGGCCGAAGGAGAAAGGCTTGCTGGCAGGGGAGAAGACGATGACGCCGATCTCGATGCCACAGAGGATGGATAGCTCGTTCGTCTTCTTGAAGAGGCCGGCGCGGCGCTTGGAGAAGCACACCTATCGCGCCTCCTCGTTCTCAATCTTCTTCTTGATCTCGATCTTCTGTCGTCCCATGCTCGGCTTCCTCCTTCTCGCCATTATTATCGTCTATATATCTCAGAGCGGGAGAGAGAAAGAGGCCAGCGGAGCGAGAGGAGGTTGGTGGTCTAGAATCAGGGTTGGTGCTCCTTATATTGATAGGATCATGGGTTGTGCTTTCCATAAGTGGTGGTCGCCAACAAGTCGGAAGGAAATCAGATTGCGTGAATTTCCTAAAATTACATCGTTAATTGAATTAAATATCAGTCTGGCAATCAATTTTAATGCAATATAAAACTATAATATATAGATATTGAGTCAGATCAGGAAGAAGGAATAATCATATATTCATGTGGAGAGAAATTAGTGGACTTTCCAAATTTGGAGGGCTGATTTAACGTAATATATACCATATAAAGTTGGGGGTCAGAAGTCAATGGAAGGAAAGCCGAATCCAAATCAAATAAGCCTCTGAATTTGGGTATAAAGTCAATGGAAGGAAGGCTGTCGGATCGTCGCCGATCGGATGGCTCGCAATGGTCCAATCGATCATCTCCGATCGGGATCATGGCTTGGATCGATCGCAACCGTCAGATCGTTTCCAATCGGATGGATCGCAACGGTCCGATCGATCATCCCCGATCGGGATCATGGCTCAGATCGATCGCAATCATCGGATCGTCGCCGATCAGATGGATCGCAATGGTCCGATCGATCATCGCTAATCAGGATCATGGCTCGGATCGATCGCAACCGTCGGATCGTCTTCTAATGGATGGATTGCAATGGTCCGATCGATCATCGCCGATCGGGATCATGGCTTGGATCGATCACAATCATTGGATCGTTGCCGATCGGATGGATCGTAATGGTTCGATCGATCATAGCCGATTGGGATCATGGCTTGGATCGATCACAATCATCGGATCGTCACCGAACGGATGGATCGCAATGGTCCAATCGATCAATCATCGCCAATCAAGATCATGGCTTGGATCGATCACAACCGTCGGATCGTTTCCGATCGGATGGATCGCAACGGTCCCATCGATCATCGCCGATCGGGATCATGGCTCGGATCGATCGCAACCATTGGATCGTCTCCGATCGGATGGATCGCAATGGTCCGATCGATCATCGCCGATCAGGATCATGGCTCGGATCGATCGCAACCATCAGATCGTCTCTGATCAAATACGTTGCAATGGTCCGATCGATTATCTCCGATCGGGATCATGGCTTCGATCGATTGCAACCATCGGATCGTCATCGATCGGATGGATCGCAATGGTTCGATCGATCATCGCCGATCGGGATCATGGCTTGGATCGATCACAACCGTCGGATCATCGCCTATCAGATGGATCGCAACGGTCCAATCGATCGATCATCGCCGATCAGGATCATGGATATATTTTAGATATATTAGCGACGCAATTTCAGTCGCTAATGCATCGCTAATTAAATTTTTTATAAAATATTGCGACGCTAGGTCATTGTGTCGCAATATTTAATAATAATATTTTGAAAATATTAGCGATGCAATTTCAGTCGCTAATGCATCGCTAATTAATTTTTTTTAAAAAAATAAAATATTAAAAACTAAAATGGTTAATATTATTTTATTACATTTAAATATTGATCGAAACATTCATCACTCATATTGATCCAAACATTCATCATTTAATTTTTAAAAATAATTAATATATTAAAATTTTGAAGTTTTCATGTACAAAATATAAAAAGTAAAGAAAAAAATACATCAATAATTAGCACGATCACGTGGAGGCTGGAAACCCTACGATATGCGGCTAACCATATCCTGCAACTCACGCATCTGACCTCGCACGTCTGCAAGCTCCTGCTGATGGCCTCTCATACACTGATCGAACTCCTGCTGAACCTCCTGCCGAACCTCCTGCCGAACTTCCTCCGTAATAGATCTCCAAATGTCGTCTAAATGCTCGGCAGGAATATCGCCAGAATATCGCGAGCTGGAGGCCTGATGGGGAAAATATGCAGAAGCTCTAGTGCCCAGACCATAGACCCTGCAATCTCGCGGCTGGGCACCAATAGCCTCCAAAAACACACGTCGACTCTCCTCTGCTGAGAGTTCGACAGGCATCTCCCCATCAGTGGAGTCGACCTGCGATGCCTGGGAGTGAAGCTCCTCGACTCGTGTCTTTGAATTATAAAATCAACAATAAATGAATCAATAAATTTCTCTAAATAAAATTTTAGAAATTAAACAGATACAACATAAAACTAATTTCTTACCGCAACCTCCCGTGGTCGTGTATCGACCCAGGAACCATCCTTTCTGGTGTGTGTCGCCTTGAATAGATGAAACTCACCAGGATCTCTGCCCTCCTGCTCAGACTATAACAACATAAAAATTGATATTAATGTAAGTATTTATAAATAACTAAATTAGTAATTGAATTATTTATGTTTTCTTACCATACGACATCTGTGCTCTGAATCGAAATGGAGCTTGAAGTGTTGCGGGAGAGACCCGTGCCAGGACCGACCTTCTCAGATAGGTGGTTCATGCTGGCTGATGCGGACCTCCTGCGCCAGCCATCAGACTGCCAGACCTGCTGTGAGTTGTGCCAAATACCTTCTGGCACATGCGCAGGACGTTGACCCGATGACCTCCAACGATGAAGCATGTCAGAGTATCGGTGTCCCGTAAGAGCCTCCCATGCTACCCTAATGGCATCATGGTTGGTAGGGGGGCTTACCTCTCTTGGATGCCGCCGGGGTTTGCCTACGTCGGGGGGTGGGGGGGCGGCCGCCGTTGGTTTCCTAGCGCCGGAGGAGGGGGCGGGGGGAGCCAGAGTTGAGGACGGTGGTGGCTAGGGCAAAGCAAAGGATAGAAGAAGAGGGGGGGGGGGGGGGCGGGGGGCGCGTCTCATTATATATTAGGAATTAGTGACGCAATATTGCATCGCTAATTCCTCGCTATTTTTTTAAATATATTATGGATTAGCGACGTAATATTGCGTCGCTAAAAAGTCATTAAAGCAATTTTTTATTTTCTACGAAAATTAGTGACTCAAATATTTGAGTCGCTAATGCATCGCTATATTGGCGGCAATAACAGGTGGAAAATTAATTTTTCTGAAAATAATTGTGACGCATCTCGTTGCGTCGCAATGTTTTCTTCTTAATTTGAATTATATATTATTATTTTTAAAAAAAATTATGATGCAATACATGCGTCGCTAAATTTAAAATTAAATTTTTTTTATTTTATGGCTTATTGCGTCGCTAATGCATCGCAATATTTTTATTTGATTACTATATTCTATAGAAATTAATTTTTTTGAAAATAATTGCGATGCAATTAATTGCATCACAATTATTTATTTTTAATTTTTTTAATAAATTAATTACGTTAAATGATTATCGAATCCATGATTCCGATCGGCGGCGATCAATTTTAAACCGTTGTGATCAGTCCGATCGGCGCCGATCCGACTGTTACGATCGATCCAAGCCATGATCCCGATCGGCGACGATCGATCTCGAACCGTTGCGATCGATCCGATCGGCGACGATCCGATGGTTGCGATCGATCCAAGCCATGATCCCGATTGGCGACGATTGATCTTGGACCATTGCGATCTGTCCGATCGGCGATGATCCGACGGTTGCGATCGAAGCCCTGATCCCGATCGGCGACGATCGATCTCGGACCGTTGCGATCAATCCAATCGATGATGATCCTACAGTTGCGATCGATCCAAGCCATGATCCCGATCGGTGATGATCGAACTCGAACCATTGCGATCAGTCTGATCGGCGACGATCCGACGGTTGCGATCGATCCAAGCCATGATCCCGATCGACGGCAATCGATCTTCGACCGTTGCGATCAGTGCGATCGGCGATGATCCGACGGTTGCGATCGATCCAAGCCATGATCTCGATCGGTGATGATCGATCTCGAACCGTTGCGATCAATCCGGTCGGTGACGATCCGATGGTTGCGATCGATCCAAGCCCTGATCCCGATCGGTGACAATCGATCTCGAACCATTGCGATCGATCCGATCGACGACGATCCAACGGTTGCGGTCGATCCAAGCCATGATCCCGATTGGGGACGATCGATCTCGGACCATTGCGATCGATCAGGTCGGTGACGATCCGATGGTTGCGATCGATCCAAGCCCTGATCCCGATCGGCGACGATCGATCTCGGACAGTTGCGATCGATCAGGTCGGCGATGATCCGACGGTTGCGATCGATCCAAGCCCTGATCCCGATCGGCGACGATCGATCTCAGACCGTTGTGATCGATCCGGTCACCGACGATCCGACGGTTGCAATCGATCCAAGCCATGATCCCGATCAGCGACAATCGATCTTGAACCATTGTGATCAGTCCGATCAGCGACGATCCGATGGTTGCGATCAATCCAAGCCATGATCCTGATCGGTGGCAATCGATCTCCGACTGTTGCGATCATTGCGATCGGCGACTGATATGACTGATCCCAACGCCGTCAGCAAAGGCAACGGTGATCACCATCGTTTCCCCCACCCCCGGCACCCCCTCGGGGTCGGGAGCGGGGAGATCATACCTTAACCCCGGGGCCCCTACCGGCCTCGGGGCGCATCGTCATTTCCCCCTTCCCGGCACCCCCTCGGGGTCGGGAGCGGGGAAATCATACCTTAACCCCGGGGCCCCTACCGGCCTCGGGGCGCATCGTCATTTCCCCTTCCCGGCACCCCCTCGGGGTCGGGAGCGGGGAATTCATACCTTAACCCCGGGGCCCCTACCGGCCTCGGGGCGCATCGTCATTTCCCCCTTCCCGGCACCCCCTCGGGGTCGGGAGCGGGGAAATCATACCTTAACCCCGGGGCCCCTACCGGCCTCGGGGGGCATCGTCATTTCCCCCTTCCCGGCACCCCCTCGGGGTCGGGAGCGGGGAAATCATACCTTAACCCCGGGGCCCCTACCGGCCTCGGGGCGCATCGTCATTTCCCCCTTCCCGGCACCCCCTCGGGGTCGGGAGCGGGGAAATCATACCTTAACCCCGGGGCCCCTACCGGCCTCGGAGGGCATCGTCATTTCCCCCTTCCCGGCACCCCCTCGGGGTCGGGAGCGGGGAAATCATACCTTAACCCCGGGGCCCCTACCGGCCTCGGGGCGCATCGTCATTTCCCCCTTCCCGGCACCCCCTCGGGGTCGGGAGCGGGGAAATCATACCTTAACCCCGGGGCCCCTACCGGCCTCGGGGCGCATCGTCATTTCCCCATTCCCGGCACCCCCTCGGGGTCGGGAGCGGGGAAATCATACCTTAACCCCGGAACCCTCACCGGCCTCGGGGTGCACCGCCAACGCACTGCTCAACCGCCGATGCGCGGTGCTCACGCATGATTTTCAGCCCATGGCCGTGCCTTGCCGTAGTGTACCATCCGGTACCTCCGTGATTGTGCTCCAATACGGAGGGCCATGCCTCATAACGATGTTTGGCGTGTTGCATGCCCCTGTGCATGACCGAGCCTTGCCACAGCATGCCATCCGGTACCTCCGTGATTGTGCTCCAATACGGAGGGCCATGCCTCATAACGATGTTTGGCGTGTTGCATGCCCCTGTGCGTGACCAAGCCTTGCCACAGCATGCCATCCAGTACCTCCGTGGTTGTGCCCCAGTACAAAGGGCCATGCCTCATAGCGACATCTGGCTCACTGCATGTTTCCGTGCGCCACCATACCTTGCTAGGGTGTACGACTCGTTACCCCTAGCAACGGCGCCCGGTCCCATCCACCGATGACGATACAACAAAGACCTTCCCAAAGCGGCAAGTCACGGCATTCAGACAGGTATAAAGGACACACATTCACGCTGTAAGTGGGATCCGAACTCTGGTTTTTCTGAGCTTTCTTCCTCCCTGCTCAAAACCCTAACTGCCTCAGCCTCTCTTCGCGGGGGTGGTTCTTTGTCTGAACCCAAGCCACTGACTTGATCGTCGGAGGGTCCCCACCGGTGCCACCGGTCCTCGGGACTTTTCTTGCAGGACTTCCCGGAGCGAGACGTCCGTTTTCCCCGACGTTTGAAGGAGGTGACTTGGCGTCATCAGATTGGCGCGCCAGGTAGGGGGAGTGTGTAAGAAAGACTTCGAACCAGCAGCCTTCTTTCCCGTCTTCAAGATCCTAAAATCATGGTGACAACTCGAACGAAGGGAGCTTCAGCCGGTCGCACCGGGGGGCAGCGCTGCGGGGCTGGTCCACCCGCGGAGGCCCCCCCGACTCTCGCATCTTGTTTCCCTGAGCCTCCGGACCTCCAGGGGGCAGGGCCTTCTGCTCCGCAGAATGACGCCCCCGCGTCTGCTCCACAGCCACCTCAAGAAGATCGATTTGCTGCCCTGGCCACCCAGGTCCAGTCGCTGGCGGCGGTGGTCATGGGCATGCAGCAGCAGCAGCAAGCAGCCCTGCGGCAACCGGAGCCGAACCCGTCCATCCCTGGAGTGATGCAGCCTAGCCAGCACTCCTCCCGCCGGAGGTCGCCCGTTCCTGCAGATCATCACCGCAGATCCCCTGCCAAGCCGCATCATCGCGGGGCGTCCAAAAGGCCCCGGTCTCCTTCTCGCCACGCCAGCATCTCTCCCAAGCGGCGGCACGGAAAGGAGGCGGAGCGCACGCGCCGGCATCACCGTCCCCGCTCCTCTTCTGCGTCCTCAGGGGAGAGCTCCGTTGATGGTCGGATGCCTCGACGGGCTGAGCGTCGAATCGAGGAGTGCAACCAGAAGTTGGAAGAACTCAACCGCCGAATCACCCACCTGCCGGAGACCGACTATGACAGTCGGCCCCCCCTGTCCCGTCGCATCATGGAAGAGCCAATCTCTACCCGGTTCCGCCTTCCCCAGCTGGACCCTTATGACGGGACCACGGATCCCCTGGATCATCTGGAAAGCTACAAGGTGCTCATGCAGGTCCAGGGGGCCACTGACTCCCTCATGTGTGTGGCCTTCCCTGCCACTTTGAAGAAAGCTGCTCGAGCCTGGTACTCTCGCCTGCCGCCACGGAGCATCGACTCCTTTCGCCAGTTGGAGCGGGCTTTCCTGGCCCACTTTGATGCCTGCCGGAAAATCCCGAGGGTGGCAGATAGTCTATTTGCCGTCCAACAGAAGAATGGCGAGTCCCTGCGGGACTATGTCGCCCGGTTTAAGGAGGCCGCCCTGGAGGTGTACAACTTGGAAGATTCGGTGGCTACTTTGGCCCTGAAACGGGGGCTCCGCCCTTCCCGTTTCGCGTACTCACTCGACAAGAAGCCGCCGAGTTCCTACTCCGAACTTCTGATCCACGCCCAGAAGTACATCCGGGCGGATGAAGCTGACTTTTCCCGGTGCGAGGCTGGTGGGAGTGTACCCCGGAAGTCAACCCAGCCAGAACCTGTGGAGACCCGCCCCAGGAGGCCCGAGCCTCCTCGCCGACCAGACAACCGACCTCGACCCCCCGCACCAAGAGACGGGCCTTACACCCCGCTGCTTGCTCCAATATCCCAGATCCTGCTGGAGATCGAAGGGGAGCCCTACCTGCAACGTCCTCCTCCCATCAACCCGAAGATCCCCCGGAACAAAAATCTCTACTGTCGTTACCACCGGGACCATGGCCATAACACCGACGACTGCCGGCAGCTGAAGAAAGCTATTGAAGACCTCATTCAGCAGGGCCACCTGAGGAAGTTCGTCCAAAGGAACAACCCAGGAGCTCCTGGCCCGTCAGCGCCTGCGCCGCCGATGATTGATAACGCCCCGACGGAGAAGACGGTAGCAATGATCTCCTGGGGGGCAGGAGGCCCGTCGAAGAGACCGAGGGGGGAAGGAGGAGTGGAGGCTGTAATTCCTTTTTTCGAAGAGGACCTAGAGGGGGTTGTAAATAAAGATGATGATAGCGTCGTTGTGTCCATGACGATCGCTAAGCACCCTGTAAAACGGATCCTGGTTGACAGTGGAAGTTCGGTAGATGTTTTAAGCTACGACGCCTTTGTTCGCATGAACCTGTCGCATGATTTACTTCGACCTGTTGTCACGCCCTTGATGGGATTCACGGGGGATTCGGTGAGGGTCGAGGGGGAAATTACTCTTCCTGTGACAGCCGGAACGGCTCCGTGCCAAAGCACTGTCCTTATAAAATTCTTGGTAGTCCGTGTGCCCCTGGCGTATAACGCGATCCTTGGAAGGCCCGGACTCAATCTCTTGGATGCCGTCATTTCCACTAAGCGACTCCTGGTGAGGTTCCCAACCACCGGCGGGATCGGCGAGATGCGGGGAGAGCAGAACCTGCCGGCGCCATGCTATCATTTGGCCCCCAGTCCCCAGGGGGCAGCACTTGCACCACCATCGGCATCGGTACCGGAGATCCTTGACCCACGGGACTTGGGGCGGAGGGGGGAACCAGCCGAGCAGCTGCTTACCTTCCCCCTCGGGGAGGACCCCGCGCAGACGGTGCGAGTTGGAGCCTCGCTTTCGGACGAAGCCCGTGGCCAGCTCCTCACATTTTTGCGGGCGAACGCCGACGTCTTCGCGTGGTCGGCATCTGACATGCCCGGGATCCCGGAGGAGGTGATTACACACCAGCTCAACATCCGACCGGAGTGCCGGCCCGTCAGGCAGAAGAAAAGGAGTTTCGCTCCGGACCGGCAGAGGGCTGTTGACGAGGAGGTGCGGAAGCTGTTGGCGGCTGGCCACATCCGCGAGGTGCACTACCCCGACTGGTTAGCAAATGTCGTGATGGTCCGGAAGGCCAGTGGAAGCTGGAGGATGTGCGTGGATTTCACCGACCTCAATAAGGCATGTCCCAAGGACAGTTTCCCGCTTCCCCGAATCGACCAGCTGGTAGACGCCACCTCCGGGCACAGAACGCTCAGCTTCATGGATGCGTTCTCGGGGTACAATCAAATCAAGATGAACTCAGCGGATGAAGAGGCAACCTCGTTTGTCACAGAGAAAGGAATCTACTGCTACAAGGTGATGCCCTTTGGACTAAAAAACGCTGGGGCTACTTACCAAAGATTAATGAACAAGGTGTTCGAAGGTCAGCTGGGACGCAATATGGAGGTATATGTGGACGACATGCTGACCAAAAGCACCAGCGCAGAAGACCATGTGACCGACCTCGGGGAGACTTTCGGCAACCTGCGCCGGTACCGAATGAAGCTCAACCCCCACAAGTGCGCCTTTGGAGTGGCGGCTGGCAAGTTCCTGGGCTTCATGGTGACCCAGCGCGGGATCGAGGTCAACCCCGACAAGATCAAAGCCATCCTAGAGATGCGGCCCCCGGCCAGCAAGAAGGAGGTGCAGCGCCTAACGGGAAGGGTGGCGGCCTTGAGTCGTTTTATGTCAAGGTCGGCGGAGAGGTGTCTGCCCTTTTTCAAGGCGCTGCGCAAGATTAACGGTTTCGAGTGGACGGAAGAATGTCAGAGCTCCTTTGAAGAATTGAAGCAGTTTCTCTCCACTCCACCGTTACTATCTAAGCCCGAAAATGGGGAGGAGCTTTTCCTGTATCTGGCCGCTTCCCCGGAGGCCGTCAGCTCGGTACTGGTTCGCATGGATACCGACGGAGCCCAGAAGCCAGTCTACTACATCAGCAAGGTGCTCCATGACGCGGAGACCAGGTATTCAAAGACTGAGAAGATCATCTTCGCTTTGGTGGTCTCTACTCAGCGCCTTCGGCCTTATTTTCAAGCTCACCCCATCGTGGTGCTTACGGATCAGCCCCTGCAAGCTATCCTGTCTCGCCCCGACACCTCCGGCAGGCTGGCTAAATGGGCCATCAAGCTAGGCGAGTTCGATCTGTCCATCCGGCCGAGATCGGCCATGAAGTCTCAGGTGTTGGCGGATTTCCTAGTCGAATGCTCCTGGACCGAGAAGGATGTGGAGGAGGTGCAACCAGAAGAGTTTATGGACCCCCCCTCATCCGGGGAGGTGGAGGACTGGATCCTACATGTGGACGGAGCGGCAAACTCCCAGGGAAGTGGAGCCGGACTCATCCTTGCAAGCCCGGAGGGGGATGTGGTAGAGTACGCTCTCAGATTCCAATTCCCGGCGACCAATAATCAAGCGGAGTACGAGGCCCTGTTGGCGGGGTTGAGACTGGCTAAGGAGCTGGGCGCGCGGCGCTTGAGGGCCTTCACAGACTCTCAGCTCGTTTCTGGGCAAATTACTGGTGAATACGAGGCTAGGGACCCGATCATGTCCCGCTACCTGAGCAAGGTGCGATCCCAGGCGTCTCATTTTTCTTACTTTCGCGTCAGCTATATCCCCAGGGCAGAGAATGCCAGGGCTGACTCGCTGTCCCGCTTAGCCACTTCGGTCGACGGGACGTTAGGAAGAACATATGTGGAACATCTACCAGCCCCAAGCATCGAGGCGGCGGATGAGGCGTTACCAGTGGAGCCGGAGCCCTCTTGGATGGATGCCTACATCCGATACTTAACCGATGGTACCCTCCCAGGGGACCCGGTGGAGGCCAAACAGCTCAAGCGAAGGGCCCCAAGATTCTTGATGATGGACGGAAAGCTTTATCGGAGATCATTCTCATACCCGGTCCTTAGGTGTGTGGGGCCAGCGGAATCGGATTATATCCTCAGAGAGATCCATGAAGGCATATGCGGGAGTCATCTGGGGGGCAGAGCCCTGGCTTACAAGGCTCTGCGCCAAGGGTACTTTTGGCTGACGATGAAGGAGGACGCGGCCGAGCTTGTCAAAAGGTGCGATAGCTGCCAACGTCATGCTAATATCCAGCGACAGCCGACGTCCAACTTGACCCCCTTGGTGGCGCCTTGGCCCTTTGCCCAGTGGGGGATGGATATCTTGGGGCCGTTCCCCCCGGCTTCCGGACAGCGAAAGTTCCTCTTGGTGGCGGTGGACCACTTCACTAAGTGGGTCGAGGCCGAGGCTCTGGCCAAGATCACCGAGGGCAAAGTGAGATCTTTTTTCTGGAAATCAATCATATGCCGGTTCGGCCTACCACGTATGCTGGTCACTGATAATGGCCGTCAGTTTGACAATGCACCTTTTCGGGAGTTCTGCTCCGAGCTAGGTGTCCTTCAAAGGTTTACTTCCGTCGGGCATCCTCAAACCAACGGGGCGCTGAGGTGATCAACCGAATCATCCTCCAAGGACTGAAGTCTCGACTGGACGGCTGTAAAGGACGCTGGGTGGAGGAGCTCCCCAACGTGCTATGGGCCTATCATACGACGCCTCGGGCCCCCACTGGAGAAACACCGTTCAGTCTAGTCTTTGGTTCAGAGGCTGTTATCCCAGTGGAGATCGGAGCGCCCAGCCCCCGGGTGGAGGCTTATAGTGAAGAAAATAATCCTGACCAATTGAGAGCCAACCTCGACCTGGTGGAGGAAGTGCGGGACAGGGCGCGGCTTCGAATGGCAACCTACCGGCAGCGGGCCGCGAGGTACTACAACGCGCGCGTGCGCCCCCGGACGTTCTTACCAGGAGATCTAGTCCTCCGGCGGGCTGAGGTCTCAAAGCCAACCGAAGGAGGTAAGCTAGCCCCTAATTGGGAGGGACCTTACCGGATCACCGAGACGCTGCACCACGGGGCTTATAAAATTGAAGGACTGGACGGGACACCACTTCCTAGGACGTGGAATGCGGATAATCTCCGCCGGTATTACCAGTAATGTATCCACCCCTTCATATTAAGCGTCGTCTACGCGTGTTTGGGTATTCACCCTTTACTCAATACTAACGAAATTCAATTCTAGTTATCTGAATGCTCAAAGCCCTGCACCAGCCAGGCATAAGCCCAGCGTACCACTGGCAGAGCGGTGTACCACCGGCTCTCAGCAACAAAAGCCTGGCACTTCGCCGGCACTCAAAGCCCTGCACCAGCCAGGCATAAGCCCAGTGTACCACTGGCAGAGCGGTGTACCACCGGCTCTCAGCAACAAAAGCCCGGCACTTCGCCGGCACTCAAAGCCCTGCACCAGCCAGGCATAAGCCCAGTGTACCACTGGCAGAGCGGTGTACCACCGGCTCTCAGCAACAAAAGCCCGGCACTTCGCCGGCACTCAAAGCCCTGCACCAGCCAGGCATAAGCCCAGTGTACCACTGGCAGAGCGGTGTACCACCGGCTCTCAGCAACAAAAGCCCGACACTTCGCCGGCACTCAAAGCCCTGCACCAGCCAGGCATAAGCCCAGTGTACCACTGGCAGAGCGGTGTACCACCGGCTCTCAGCAACAAAAGCCCGGCACTTCGCCGGCACTCAAAGCCCTGCACCAGCCAGGCATAAGCCCAGTGTACCACTGGCAGAGCGGTGTACCACCGGCTCTCAGCAACAAAAGCCCGGCACTTCGCCGGCACTCAAAGCCCTGCACCAGCCAGGCATAAGCCCAGTGTACCACTGGCAGAGCGGTGTACCACCGGCTCTCAGCAACAAAAGCCCGGCACTTCGCCGGCACTCAAAGCCCTGCACCAGCCAGGCATAAGCCCAGTGTACCACTGGCAGAGCGGTGTACCACCGGCTCTCAGCAACAAAAGCCCGGCACTTTGCCGGCACTCAAAGCCCTGCACCAGCCAGGCATAAGCCCAGTGTACCACTGGCAGAGCGGTGTACCACCGGCTCTCAGCAACAAAAGCCCGGCACTTCGCCGGCACTCAAAGCCCTGCACCAGCCAGGCATAAGCCCAGTGTACCACTGGCAGAGCGGTGTACCACCGGCTCTCAGCAACAAAAGCCCGGCACTTCGCCGGCACTCAAAGCCCTGCACCAGCCAGGCATAAGCCCAGTGTACCACTGGCAGAGCGGTGTACCACCGGCTCTCAGCAACAAAAGCCCGGCACCCCGCCGGCACTCAAAGCCCTGCACCAGCCAGGCATAAGCCCAGTGTACCACTGGCAGAGCGGTGTACCACCGGCTCTCAGCAACAAAAGCCCGGCACTTCGCCGGCACTCAAAGCCCTGCACCAGCCAGGCGTAAGCCCAGTGTACCACTGGCAGAGCGGTGTACCACCGGCTCTCAGCAACAAAAGCCCGGCACTTCGCCGGCACTCAAAGCCCTGCACCAGCCAGGCATAAGCCCAGTGTACCACTGGCAGAGCGGTGTACCACCGGCTCTCAGCAACAAAAGCCCGGCACCCCGTCGGCGTCTAAGGCCCTGCGCCAATCAGGCATAAAACTCGGCTAACCGCTGGCGGAGCGGTGCACCAACGATTCTTCACAGCCAAGACCCGACACCCTACCGGCCTGATCGCCGACCAGCGGCACCTCCGCCCCCAGGGCTCGACCCTGTCTAGCTCTGATTCGTGGGTCTATGTAATTAAGGTAGGCTGGCGCAGGTGGGGAGGGGTCCCCTGGAGTTGTCGGGACGAATAAAGTCGAGGGGCCATATATCAACTAGTGAAATTAATAATAACACGAAGATCATTGTAAAAAAGTATTTTCATTAACTAGAAATTACAAAATACCGACGAGGTCGGGCTTACAAAAGAAAAGCTAAATCGCAGATCCGGGCTCATGGCTCTCCCGGTGCGGGCTCATCGTCGGAGGAAGTCTGGTCTGACAGCTCGATCTCCAAGGCCCGGGGGAAATTCAGATCCCTGGCCACCCTTTCTTTAGCGTGTTGGAACCCGTCGAGGTACACAGCAGCCGAGGCTTCGGCTAGGTCATCTGTAAAACGATCGGATGCCTTGTACTCTTCGACAAGTCCAGCAGCACGGGCCTTCTCCATGGCAAGGGCCTCCGCCATGGTCCTTTCAGCCTCCCGAGCCTTGTTTATCTCCTCTCCGGCCATTCTGGCTTCCTCCGCTGCCGCGCCCGCCCGGTTCTCGGCCTCTTGGAGCGCAAAGTTAATTCGGAGATGTGCAGGTCCCTGGCCATGACGGCGCTCTCAGCCTCCGCCATCTGGGAGAGCGCCGCGCGCGCGCGATTAGCCTCCATTTCCGCCCGACCCACGGCGGTCCTCACCTCGCTGGCACAGGCGTCTTTGACCGCTTCTAGTGCCCTTTCCGCCTTTTCCGCGCGGTGCTGGGCCTCCTCGGCCTCCTTCTGCGTCTCCCGTAGAACCTTTTTCCCCCCGTGGATCACCTCCCGGGCGGCCCTCAGGGAGTGGGCGATCTGCACGCAGGCCCAGGTCAACAGAGTACATGTATGAATGTAGGAACAGTAAGGGGAAGAGGGCGAGAAAATCACTTGCCTTAACCACCGCGGCGTAAGAATCTCGGAAAAACGCGCCCGCCCCCATATGGCTAAGATCTTCTATAACCCCAAGGTCAAAAATCGGACCCAGGGTCCGCTCGGCCCACCGGCCGTCGTCCAGGACGTCCCGAGGCGGCCTAGGCGCACCCTCGCCCCTCTCCGCCGCTCCTGAGCTCCCCGGCTCTGTGTGTGGTCCGCTCCCGAGTGGCCCTTCGGGGGATGGGCTCGCAGGGACAGATGGCCCCTCGCCCTAGTCTCTAGTGGCGTCTAATGGGGACGCTCTCTCGACGGCCGGGAACTCCCCAGCTGGCACATGTGCCCCCACTTCCGGCTCCTCCGCGGTGGCTCCTGCAGTCGCCCCCACCTCTGGTGGAGTGTCGGCCGTGAGGTCGACCTCCGGGACAGCCGGGGGGTGTGACGGGGCCGGGGGCGGGGCTGGTGCCGGGGGGGTGGTCGCACCACCCGGCGTTTCGGGGCTGGAGCCCGCTGGTCCCGGGGCGGCCCTTCTCGGGCCCTTTTCTTAGCGGCCTTCACCACTTTCGCGGTTGGGATCTTCATCGCTGCACAACATAAAGTCAAGTTCTCAAAGCTATATAAAAAAAAAAAAAAAAAAAAGAAAAGAAAAGGACGGGATTTCTAGCTAAGTGGGAAAAGGACTTACCCCGATGGGAGACGAGGCCTGCCAGTTCGAAGTTTTCCTCCCCTAACAGAAGGGTGTACCGGGGGATCTCGGCGGTCAGCAGTACTCCCATCGCCTCTCGATCCCCAGGCAGAACGGCCGCGACATTCCCTCGGAGGTCGGGGTCCCCCCACCGGGACCGAACTTGGTCCACATTAGCAAAAAAGAAACGGGGTTTCCACCCCTTAATTGACGAGGGCAAGAGAAGTTTAAGGACCCTATTGGGACGGGGCTGAAACACCCACCATCCCTTCTGGGCCCGAAGAGAATAAAAGTTGCGGAAGAGACTGACCCTAGGAACAATACCTAGGCGATGACAAAGGATAACGAACGCACTAATAACCCGACAGGAGTTCGGGACTAGCTGGGAGGGGGTCAGAGAAAAGAAATCAAGAAGTGTGATGAAAAAAGGGTGAAAAGGAGGACGGAGGCCCACCTGTAGGCAGACCTCATAGAAGGCAACGCGACCGGGCCGGGAGGAGACGACCCGGTCGTCGGGGGTCGGTAGAAAAAGGTTGATCTCTTGAGGGATCCGATAACGGGCCCGGATCCTTTCCAGATCTGATCGCGTTATCGAGGAAGCCACCCCCCCTGGGGATTCCTCCACCCTCGAAGAGGTCCCAACCCCCGGCTGGCGGCCCCTCAAAGGAGCTCCGCCGACGGCTCCGCCAGCGGCCCGTCGCCGGGCCAAAGGGACGTGGTCCTCTGAATCAGAGGACCACTCAATCGGAGGAGAGGGAGAAGGAGTTTGGAGCCTCGCAGAAGGAGGACGGTCCTCAGAACCGTCCTCCGAGGTCCAAGAAGGTAGACTCATGAGAGAAGAAAAAAAATTGCGAAAGAAGCTGACCTGGGAAAACAAGGAGAACTGAACGCGAGCTCGCGGGATTGCAGGAGCCCAGGGAGAGCAAATGAGGAAGATGACGATGAAGGTGGTGTGGTGGTGGTTCATCCCCCCCTCGCCTGGCTTTATTGGATTTTCAAAACGTCCCGCCACGTCCCGTCGGCCACGCGGCCCTTCGCCATACGCCGGCTTGCCTCGATGAGTGCCCCGGCGCGTGGCGCGGTGCACCCCCACCCGATGGTGGGGCCCCCTCTGATGTTGCCATAATGAGAAGAGATCATTACGCGCCTTTTCGCGCGGACTTCGAAGAGCTGATCCTCACTTTCGAGGGCGATCGTGGCTGTCGTGGTACGGAGGGCCGTCTCTTTACATCCCCCGTACCGTCCGCATGAAGAGCAAGGCTAGGGATCAGCCACGTAGAGAACGCCCCTTGGGCCTCAGCGGCGGGACCCGCTTCGCCCCAGGGGCGAGGGGGCATCTGATATGACTGATCCCAACGCCGTCAGCAAAGGCAACGGTGATCACCATCGTTTCCCCCACCCCCGGCACCCCCTCGGGGTCGGGAGCGGGGAGATCATACCTTAACCCCGGGGCCCCTACCGGCCTCGGGGCGCATCGTCATTTCCCTCTTCCCGGCACCCCCTCGGGGTCGGGAGCGGGGNTTCTATTGTGCAAAAGCTACCAAAAGTAACACAGCTCAGCATCGTAATAAAGATCATTTGGATTCTTTTACCATCCAACCGACCACTTCTACGAGAATCAGGGTGACGGTCCTTCATGATCACAAACAAGAGGTTGCAGCTTAATTTGGTTTGCAATTCTGTGATGCACTTTTGCTTTGAGATTTATTTGTGGAATCAGCATGCAATATCTATTAGAAACTTATTCGCCATGCAGATCTTGATAGACGTGTTTCCTAACTTTTCTTCTCTAGCTTAAGGCATCATGTCTCATTAATTAACACTTGCTGCAATCTAATGATAAGAGAACTCAAGTATTCCAGATTTTCCACTAGCAAACTAGGACACCCAATTACAAAAGCCACAACTACATGTATTGCCATGAAATTTATTGGTATGCATCTGATATGACTGATCCCAACGTCATATGACTAGTCCCAACGTCATCAGGCAGAGTAACGGCAGTCAGTCACTTCCCCACCTCCGGCACCCCCTCGGGGTCGGGGTGGGGTCATCATTTCTTAACCCCGGGGCCCCTACCGGCCTCGGGGAACGGTCATTTCCCCACCTCCGGCACCCCCTCGGGGTCGGGGTGGGGAAATCATACCTTAACCCCGGGGCCCTACCGGCCTGGGTCATTTCCCCACCTCCGGCACCCCCTCGGGGTCGGGGTGGGGAAATCATACCTTAACCCCGGGGCCCCTACCGGCCTCGGGGTGCTCATTTCCCCCCCGGCACCCCCTCGGGGTCGGGTGGGGAAATCATACCTTAACCCCGGGGCCCCTACCGGCCTCGGGGTGCTCATTTCCCCATTCCGGCACCCCCTCGGGGTCGGGAGTGGGGAAATCATACCTTAACCCCGGGGCCCCTACCGGCCTCGGGGTGCTCATTTCCCCATTCCCGGCACCCCCTCGGGGTCGGGAGCGGGGAAATCATACCTTAACCCCGGGGCCCCTACCGGCCTCGGGGTGCTCATTTCCCCATTCCCGGCACCCCCTCGGGGTCGGGAGCGGGGAAATCATACCTTAACCCCGGGGCCCCTACCGGCCTCGGGGCCTCATTTCCCCATTCCCGGCACCCCCTCGGGGTCGGGAGTGGGGAAATCATACCTTAACCCCGGGGCCCCTACCGGCCTCGGGGTGCTCATTTCCCCATTCCCGGCACCCCCTCGGGGTCGGGAGTGGGGAAATCATACCTTAACCCCGGGGCCCCTACCGGCCTCGGGGCTCATTTCCCCATTCCGGCACCCCCTCGGGGTCGGGAGTGGGGAAATCATACCTTAACCCCGGGGCCCCTACCGGCCTCGGGGCCTCATTTCCCCATTCCCGGCACCCCCTCGGGGTCGGGAGCGGGGAAATCATACCTTAACCCCGGGGCCCCTACCGGCCTCGGGGCTCATTTCCCCATTCCGGCACCCCCTCGGGGTCGGGAGCGGGGAAATCATACCTTAACCCCGGGGCCCCTACCGGCCTCGGGGCCTCATTTCCCCATTCCCGGCACCCCCTCGGGGTCGGGGCGGGGAAATCATACCTTAACCCCGGGGCCCCTACCAGCCTCGGGGTGACGGTCATTTCCCCACCTCCGGCACCCCCTCGGGGTCGGGCCCCTACTGGCCTCAGGTGCATGGTCGACATGCTATTCAACCGCCAAGAAAACAGCAACTGTCAGCAAGTACGGTGCTCACGCATGATCTCCGGCACATGGCAGTGCCTTGCCGTAGTACCATTTCGTACTCCTGTAAAATGTGCCCCGGTACGGGGGTCATGCCTCATAACGATGTTTGGCGCATTGCACGCCTCTATGCGCCACCATGCCTTACTAGGGTGTACGACTCGCCGCCTCTAGCAATAGGAGCCCAGCCACGTCCATCAAGACAGTACAAGAAAGGTCTTCCGAAGCTGCAGTCACGGTATTAGACAGGTATAAAAGAGACATATTCAGGCTGTAAGGGGATCCGAACTGGTTTTCTGAGCTTTCTTCCTCCCTGCTCAAAACCCTAACTGCCTCAGCTTCTCTTCGCGGGGGGTGGTTCTTTGTCTGAACCCAAGCCACTGACTTGATCGTCGGAGGGTCCCCACCGGTGCCACCGGTCCTCGGGGACTTTTCTTGCAGGACTTCCCGGAGCGAGACGTCCGTTTTCCCCGACGTTTGAAGAAGGTGACTTGGCGTCATCAGATTGGCGCGCCAGGTAGGGGGGAGTGTAAGAGAGACTTCGAACCAGCGGCTTTCTTCGAGACCTTAAAGCCATGGTGACAACTCGAATGAAGGGAGTTTCAGCCGGTCGCGCTGGGAGGCAGCGCTGCGGGGCTGATCCGCCCGCGGAGGACCCCCCAGCTCTCGTATCTTGTTTCCCAGAGCCTCCGAACCTCCAGGAGGCAGGGCCTTCTGCTCCGCAGAATGGCGCCCCTGCATCGCTCCACAGCCACCTCAAGAAGATCGATTCGCTGACCTGGCCACCCAGGTCCAGTCGCTGGCGGCGGCGGTCAAAAGCATGCAGCAGCAGCAACAAGTAGCTTTGCGACAGCCAGAGCCGAGCCCATCTGTCCCAGAGGCGGTGCAACCCAGCCAGCATTCCTCCCGAAGGAGATCGCCCGTTCCTGCAGATCATCACCGCCGATCCCCGGCCAAGCCGCATCGCCGCGAGGCGTCCAAAAGGCCCCGGTCTCCTTCTCGCCACGCCAGCATCTCCCCTAAGCGGCGGCATGGAAAGGAGGCGGAGCGCGCGCGCCGACATCGTCGCCTCCGCTCTTCTTCTGAATCTTCAGGGGAGGGTTCCGTTGATGGCCGGATGCCTCGCCGAGCTGAGCGGCGACTCGAGGAGTGTAATCAGAAGTTGGAAGAACTTAGCCGTCGTATCACCCACCTGCCGGAGACTGATTACGACAGTCGGCCTCCCCTGTCCCGCCGTATCATGGAGGAGCCAATCTCTACCCGATTCCGCCTTCCTCAGCTGGACCCTTATGACGGGACTACGGACCCCCTGGACCATTTGGAAAGTTACAAGGTGCTCATGCAGGTTCAGGGGGCTACAGACTCCCTTATGTGTGTGGCCTTCCCGCTACTCTGAAAAAAGCTGCCCGGGCCTGGTACTCTCGCCTGCCGCCACGGAGCATCGACTCCTTTCGCCAGTTGGAGAGGGCTTTCCTGGCCCACTTTGACGCCTGCCGGAAAATCCCGAGGGTGGCGGACAGTCTATTTGCTGTCCAGCAGAAGAATGGCGAGTCCCTGCGAGACTACGTCGCCCGGTTTAAGGAGGCCGCTCTGGAGGTATATAACTTGGAGGACTCAGTGGCTACCTTGGCTCTGAAGCGAGGGCTCCGCCCTTCCCGTTTCGCGTATTCTCTTGACAAGAAGCCACCGGGTTCCTACTCCGAACTCCTGATCCGCGCCCAGAAATACATCCGGGCAGATGAAGCTGACTTTTCTCGGCGTGAGGCCGGCGGGAGCGTACCCCGGAAGCCAGCCCAGCCAGAACCTGCGGAAGCCCGCCCCAGGAGGCCCGAGCCTCCTCGTCGACCAGACAACCGCCCTCGACCTCCTGCACCGAGAGACGGGCCGTATACTCCATTGCTTGCTCCCATATCCCAGATCCTGCTCGAGATCGAAGGGGAGCCTTACCTGCAACGTCCTCCTCCCATCAACCCGAAGATCCCCCGGAACAAGAGCCTCTACTGCCGCTACCACCGGGACCATGGCCACAACACCGACGACTGCCGGCAGCTGAAGAAAGCCATTGAAGATCTCATTCAACAGGGCCACCTGAGGAAGTTCGTCCAAAGGAACAACCCAGGAGCTCCCGGCCCATCAGCGCCTGCACCGCCGATGATTGATAACGCCCCGACGGAGAAGACGGTAGCGATGATCTCCTGGGGGGCAGGGGGCCCGCCGAAGAGACCGAGGGGGGAGGGGGAGCGGAGGCTATAATTCCTTTTTTCGAAGAGGGCCTAGAGGGGGTTGTAAACCAAGATGATGATAGCGTCGTCGTATCCATGACGATCGCTAAGCACCCTGTAAAACGAATCCTGGTCGACAGTGGAAGTTCAGTAGATGTTTGAACTACGACGCCTTTATTCGCATGAACCTGTCACATGATTTACTTCAACCAGTCGTCATGCCTTTGATGGGATTCACGGGGGATTCTGTGAGGGTCGAGGGGGAGATTACTCTTCCTGCAACAGCCGGAATGGCTCCGCGCCAGAGCACTGTCCTTATAAAGTTTTTGGTGGTCCGTGTGCCCCTGGCGTACAATGCGATTCTTGGGAGGCCCGGGCTCAACCTCTTGGATGCCGTCATTTCCACCAAGCGACTCCTAGTGAGATTCCCAACCACCAGCGGGATCGGCGAGATGCGAGGAGAGCGGGACCTGCCGGCGCTATGCTATCACTTGGCTCCCAGTCCCCAGGGGGCAGTGCTTGCACCACCGTCGACATCGACATCCGAAATTCTTGACCCACGGGATTTGGAGAGGAGGGGGGAACCGGCCGAGCGGCTGCTTACCTTCCCCCTCGGGGAGGACCCCGCGCAGACGGTTCGAGTCGGAGCCTCGCTTCCTGACGAAGCCCGTGACCAGCTCCTAACCTTTCTACGGACCAACGCCGACGTCTTCGCGTGGTCAGCATCTGACATGCCCGGAATCCCGGAGGAGGTGATTACACACCAGCTCAACATCCGACCAGAGTGCCGGCCCATCAGGCAGAAGAAAAGGAGTTTTGCTCCGGACCGGCAGAAGGCTGTCGACGAAGAGGTGCGGAAGCTGTTGGCGGCTGGCCACATTCGTGAGGTGCGCTACCCCGACTGGTTGGCGAATGTCGTGATGGTTCGGAAGACCAGTGGGAGCTGGAGGATGTGTGTGGACTTTACCGACCTCAACAAGGCGTGCCCCAAGGACAGCTTTCCGCTCCCCCGAATTGACCAACTGGTGGACGCCACTTCCGGGCACGGGACGCTCAGTTTCATGGATGCGTTCTCGGGGTACAATCAAATCAAGATGAGCCCAGTAGATGAGGAGGCAACCTCCTTTGTCACGGAGAAGGGGATCTACTGTTACAGAGTGATGCCTTTCGGGCTGAAAAACGCCGGGGCCACTTATCAAAGGTTGATGAACAAGGTTTTCGAGAATCAGCTGGGGCGCAATATGGAGGTCTATGTGGATGACATGCTGACTAAAAGCACCAGCGCAGGAGACCATGTGACCGATCTCGGGGAGACTTTCGGCAATCTGCGACGGTACCGAATGAAGCTCAACCCCCACAAATGCGCCTTTGGAGTGGCGGCCGGCAAGTTCCTGGGTTTCATGGTGACCCAACGCGGGATCGAAGCCAACCCCGACAAGATCAGAGCTATCCTGGAGATGCGGCCCCCGGTCAGTAAGAAGGAGGTGCAGCGCCTTACGGGGAGGGTGGCGGCCTTGAGTCGTTTCATGTCAAGGTCGGCGGAGAGGTGCCTACCCTTTTTCAAGGCGCTGCGCAAGATTAACGGCTTCGAGTGGACGAAAGAATGTCAAGCTCCTTTGAAGAATTGAAGCAGTTTCTCTCCACTCCGCCACTGCTATCCAAGCCCGAAAATGGGGAGGAGCTCTTCCTATATCTGGCCGCTTCCCCGGAGGCCGTCAGTTCGGTACTGGTGCACATGGATACCGACGGAACTCAGAAGCCGATCTACTACACCAGCAAAATACTCCATGACGCGGAGACCAGGTATTCAAAAACTGAGAAGATCATCTTCGCTCTGGTGGTCTCTACTCAGCGCCTCCGGCCTTATTTTCAAGCTCATCCCATCGTGGTGCTTACGGATCAGCCCCTGCGAGCTATCCTGTCTCGCCCCGACACTTCCGGCCGGCTGGCTAAATGGGCCATCAAGTTGGGCGAGTTCGATCTGTCCATCCGACCGAGGCCAGCCATGAAGTCTCAGGTGTTGGCGGACTTCCTAGTCGAATGTTCCTGGACCAAGAAGGACATGGAGGAGGCGCAACCTGAGGAGTTTGGGGAACCCCCCTCATCAGGGGAGGTGGAGGATTGGATCCTACATGTGGACGGAGCGGCAAACTCCCAAGGGAGCGGTGCCGGGCTCATCCTTGCAAGCCCGGAGGGAGATGTAGTGGAGTACGCCCTCAGATTCCAGTTCCCAGCGACCAATAATCAGGCGGAGTACGAAGCCCTACTGGCGGGATTGAGACTAGCCAAGGAATTAGGCGCGGGGCGCTTGAGGGCCTTTACCGATTCTCAACTCATTTCCGGGCAAGTTACTGGTGAATACGAGGCTAGGGACCCGGTCATGTCCCGTTACCTGAGCAAGGTGCAGTCCCAGCGTCTCATTTTTCTTACTTCCGTGTCAGCTATATCCCCAGGGCAGAGAATGCCAGAGCTGACTCCCTGTCCCGCTTGGCCACTTCGGACGATGGGACGTTAGGGAGGACATACGTGGAGCATCTACCAGCCCCAAGCATTGAGACCGCGGAAGAAGTGTTGCCAGTGGAGCCGGAGCCCTCCTGGATGGATGCCTACATCCAATACTTAACCGACGGTACCCTCCCGGGGGACCCGGCGGAGGCCAAACAGCTTAAGCGAAGGGCCCCGAGATTCTTGATGATGGACGGGAAGCTTTATCGAAGATCCTTCTCATATCCGGTCCTTAGGTGTGTAGGGACCCTTGGAGTCGGATTATATCCTTAGGGAGATCCATGAAGGCATATGTGGAAGTCATCTGGGGGGCAGAGCCCTGGCTTACAAGGCTCTGCGCCAAGGGTACTTCTGGCTGACGATGAAGGAGGACGCGGCCGAGCTTGTCAAGAAGTGTGATATTGCCAACGTCATGCCAATATCCAGCGACAGCCGACGTCTAACCTGACCCCCGTAATGGCGCCTTGGCCCTTTGCCCAGTGGGGCATGGATATCTTGGGTCCATTTCCCCCGGCTTCCGGGCAGCGAAAGTTCCTCTTGGTGGCGGTGGACCACTTCACCAAGTGGGTCGAAGCTGAGGCTTTGGCCAAGATTACCGAGAGCAAAGTAAGATCTTTTTTCTGGAAGTCAATCATATGTCGGTTTGGCTTGCCACGCACGCTGGTCACCGATAATGGCCGTCAGTTTGATAATGCACCTTTTCGGGAGTTCTGCTCCGAGCTGGGAATTTTCAAAGATTTACTTCCGTCGGACATCCCCAAACCAACGGGGCAGCAGAAGTGACCAACCGAATTATTCTCCAAGGACTGAAGTCTCGGCTGGACGGGTGCAAGGGACGTTGGGTAGAGGAGCTCCCCAACGTGCTATGGGCCTATCACACGACGCCCCGAGCCCCCACTGGGGAGACGCCATTCAGCCTAGTTTTTGGCTCAGAAGCTGTTATCCCCGTGGAGATCGGAGCACCTAGCCCTCGAGTGGAGGCTTACAGTGAAGAAGGTAATTCTGACCAACTGAGAGCCAACCTTGACCTGGTGGAGGAAATGCGAGGCAGGGCGCGGCTTCGAATGGCGACTTACCGGCAACGGGCCGCGAAGTACTACAACGCGCGTGTGCGCCCTCGAACGTTCCTACCAGGAGACCTAGTTCTCCGGCGAGCCGAGGTCTCAAAGCCAACCGAAGGAGGTAAGCTAGCCCCTAACTGGGAAGGACCCTACCGGATCACCGAGACGCTGCACCACGGAGCTTATAAAATCGAAGGACTTGATGGGACGCCACTTCCCAGGACGTGGAATGCGGATAATCTCCGCCGATATTATCAGTAATGTATCCATTTTTTCATGATAAGCGCTGTCCCCGTGTTTGCTTGGGTGTTCATCCCTTATTCATTGCTAACAAGATTCAATTTTAGTTATCTAAATCTTCTCAAAGCCCTGCACCAGCCAGGCATAAGCCCAGTGTACCACTGGCAGAGCGGTGTACCACCGGCTCTCAGCAACAAAAGCCCGGCACTTCGTCGGCACTCAAAGCCCTGCACCAGCCAGGCATAAGCCCAGTGTACCACTGGCAGAGCGGTGTACCACCGGCTCTCAGCAACAAAAGCCCGGCACTTCGTCGGCACTCAAAGCCCTGCACCAGCCAGGCATAAGCCCAGTGTACCACTGGCAGAGCGGTGTACCACCGGCTCTCAGCAACAAAAGCCCGGCACTTCGTCGGCACTCAAAGCCCTGCACCAGCCAGGCATAAGCCCAGTGTACCACTGGCAGAGCGGTGTACCACCGGCTCTCAGCAACAAAAGCCCGGCACTTCGTCGGCACTCAAAGCCCTGCACCAGCCAGGCATAAGCCCAGTGTACCACTGGCAGAGCGGTGTACCACCGGCTCTCAGCAACAAAAGCCCGGCACTTCGTCGGCACTCAAAGCCCTGCACCAGCCAGGCATAAGCCCAGTGTACCACTGGCAGAGCGGTGTACCACCGGCTCTCAGCAACAAAAGCCCGGCACTTCGTCGGCACTCAAAGCCCTGCACCAGCCAGGCATAAGCCCAGTGTACCACTGGCAGAGCGGTGTACCACCGGCTCTCAGCAACAAAAGCCCGGCACTTCGTCGGCACTCAAAGCCCTGCACCAGCCAGGCATAAGCCCAGTGTACCACTGGCAGAGCGGTGTACCACCGGCTCTCAGCAACAAAAGCCCGGCACTTCGTCGGCACTCAAAGCCCTGCACCAGCCAGGCATAAGCCCAGTGTACCACTGGCAGAGCGGTGTACCACCGGCTCTCAGCAACAAAAGCCCGGCACTTCGTCGGCACTCAAAGCCCTGCACCAGCCAGGCATAAGCCCAGTGTACCACTGGCAGAGCGGTGTACCACCGGCTCTCAGCAACAAAAGCCCGGCACTTCGTCGGCACTCAAAGCCCTGCACCAGCCAGGCATAAGCCCAGTGTACCACTGGCAGAGCGGTGTACCACCGGCTCTCAGCAACAAAAGCCCGGCACTTCGTCGGCACTCAAAGCCCTGCACCAGCCAGGCATAAGCCCAGTGTACCACTGGCAGAGCGGTGTACCACCGGCTCTCAGCAACAAAAGCCCGGCACTTCGTCGGCACTCAAAGCCCTGCACCAGCCAGGCATAAGCCCAGTGTACCACTGGCAGAGCGGTGTACCACCGGCTCTCAGCAACAAAAGCCCGGCACTTCGTCGGCACTCAAAGCCCTGCACCAGCCAGGCATAAGCCCAGTGTACCACTGGCAGAGCGGTGTACCACCGGCTCTCAGCAACAAAAGCCCGGCACTTCGTCGGCACTCAAAGCCCTGCACCAGCCAGGCATAAGCCCAGTGTACCACTGGCAGAGCGGTGTACCACCGGCTCTCAGCAACAAAAGCCCGGCACTTCGTCGGCACTCAAAGCCCTGCACCAGCCAGGCATAAGCCCAGTGTACCACTGGCAGAGCGGTGTACCACCGGCTCTCAGCAACAAAAGCCCGGCACTTCGTCGGCACTCAAAGCCCTGCACCAGCCAGGCATAAGCCCAGTGTACCACTGGCAGAGCGGTGTACCACCGGCTCTCAGCAACAAAAGCCCGGCACTTCGTCGGCACTCAAAGCCCTGCACCAGCCAGGCATAAGCCCAGTGTACCACTGGCAGAGCGGTGTACCACCGGCTCTCAGCAACAAAAGCCCGGCACTTCGTCGGCACTCAAAGCCCTGCACCAGCCAGGCATAAGCCCAGTGTACCACTGGCAGAGCGGTGTACCACCGGCTCTCAGCAACAAAAGCCCGGCACTTCGTCGGCACTCAAAGCCCTGCACCAGCCAGGCATAAGCCCAGGTACCACTGGCAGAGCGGTGTACCACCGGTCTCTCGAACAACGTCGAGGAACGCGGCGGCCGAAGCTTCGGCTAGGTCGTCTGTGTAACGCTCAGACGACCTGTATTCTTCGACAAGCCTGGCAGCTCGAGTTTTTTCTGCGGCTAAGGCTTCCACGCGTCCCTCTCGGTTTCTCTGGCGCGACCTAACTCCTCCTTATGCCGGCCAGCCTCTTCTTTTGCCGCTTCGGCCTCTGCTCTCGCCGCTCTAGCCTCCTCCGACGCCGCTCCCGCCCGTTCCTCTGCCTCCCGAAGAGCCTCGGTTAGCTCCGAGATGTGAATGTCTCTCGCCATAACCGCGCTCTCGGACTCCATCATCTGGGAGATCGCCGCGCGCGCGCGGTTGGCCTCGATCTCCGCTTTGCCCTCGGCGGCTCTTACCTCGCTGGCGCAGGACTCTTTGATCTCCCCAGTGCCTTCTCTGCTGCCTCTGCGCGTCCTGCATCTCCCGGAGAAGGTTCTTCTCCCCGCGGATCACCTCCCTAGCGGCCTTTAGGGAATGCACAATCTGCGCGCACAAGCCTCAAGTCAGCAAAGTATGTATACATGAACAATAAGAGATAAAGGGCAAAAGGTCGCCTACCCTGAACGCAGCGGCATAGATTCCCTGAAAAACTCGCCTGTCTTCTGACGACCAAGGCCTTCGGTGATCCTAGGATCCAGAACCGAGCCCAGGACCCGCTCGGCCAAATAGCCATCGCCCAGGAAGTCCAGGGGCGACCTGGTGCGTCCCCACTTCCCTCTGCCGCCTCTGACCTCCCCG